>CAWUFW010018595.1:0-215562 GCA_963921515.1 Calotriton arnoldi
ATTAATTAACAAATAATTATTAATTAATTAAAATAAATTACTTCCCACCCTTTACCCCTATAAACCCCACCACCCACTCCTAAAAAAATTACACAATTAACATAATTAATTACCACTCAATTAATTAATAATAATTAATAAACAATTAATAATTAATTATTAATAAATTACTTCCCAAAATTAACACAATAACATTTTAATTAAAAAAAGATTAATAAATAAAAAATCATAATTAATTTATGATAATTAAGGGGCCCATTACGATACCCGGCGTAAAAATATCCGCCAGGCATGGAAGCGGCAAAAATCCGCCCGCACACACCGTCTGAACACCGACCACGCCATTACGATTACACAAACCGAAAACCGCCATCGGCGGAAAAATCACACAAAATACCGCCCGCCATCGTCCGAGTCGGAGTCAAACCGCCCGCCACGGACGGAAACACGCACGACAACACAAAACCGCCCGCCCTCACGGCCGACACACCGCACGTGAGATTACGATCGCCCCGCCATGAGCGCGGGAAAACTACAAATATACCGCCCGCCAGCGCAAACAACGCCGATGAGAATCTACACGGCAGAAGCCATGGCGCCCACGTCCCTGCACAGAAACCATCCGCTGACAAAACCAATCGCACACAACATGGCCAACAAGTCCACACAGCAAGGCACGCACAAATACACAAGCACAGTACACATCCCGAAAACACCCCCTGGACAAACAAAAACTACAAAGGCCAGAACACCAGACACAACACACCTGAAAACAACAGACCATGAGGACACACCCACATAGGTAAGTACAAAAGCAGCACTCCCACAGACCACAACCCCTTGCAACATTGCAAACTAGAGAGGAGAGGAGAGGACACAGTGACACAGCAAGGACAGCAGCACACCACAGAAACGCACACATCACAACCACCACCACCACCACCACCAAACACCGGCACCACAAACCCCCTGCACATTACACAACACACACCGCACCAGCACCACAAACACCATGGCACCACAAAGAATGCCCAAGTTCACGCCCATTGAGCTGACGGTCATGGTCGACGAGATCATCAAGGTGCACCCACAAATCTATGGGAACATGGTCCAGCACACACCACTAGCCACCAGAAACAGAATGTGGAACCGGATCGTAGACCAGGTCAATGCAGTCGGGACCCTGCCCAGGAACAGAGTCGAAATCAACAAACGGTGGAATGACGTCAAGAGCCTGGTCAAGAAGAAGGAGACCAAGAACAAAGAGCTGGCAGCCGTCACTGGCGGAGGGAATCCCGCGCTCTTCAAGACCTTCAAAGCGTGGGAGGAGAAGGTGCGAGTCATCATACATCCGGAGATCCTTGCCGGATTAGCAGGGGGAGTGGAGGCTGGTAAGTACAAACTAATGTATACCAGCACACCGCTATGTACTCACATGCACTACCACCATGCCACAGCTCCCAGGGACAAACACCCCCATGTCCAGCAAACAATACACAACACATCACACACATGCAACAGACACCACCACACACAGCCCAAACAGAACAACTGTAAGATGCGTGGGGACATGTGTACACTCAGCCAGCCACGTAACCACCAACAGGTCCCCAAATATGCCAGAAGCGCCACAACGAGCACCCACCACACCCATGTGTCCGCCACAGCTGCACTAACCGACAAGTAACAGGTAAGTGGCAGGAACACAAAGTGCAGTGGGTGGGAGGGTGGACAGCCCAAGTACAACACACACCAGGCCCCTAGTCCCACAGCACAGCAAGGAGGAGCATCCCCCACACCCCACAGCCACGTGTCAGCCACCGCAGTGCACAACGACAGCCGAAAGGTAGACATCACGGTCCACAGCAATCGGTGTCAGTGGGTGTCCAGCCACCACCACGACCCACAACACCCCCCACCCCCACAGACCTGCAACATGGAGCACCCCCGCTTAGAACCATGTGGCATCCAGTACAGTGCACGCCCGAACAACCTGCAGGTAGAAAACTGGACAGGGCTGGATTACTGGAGGCATGAGGACCGTAACACGACCAACACATGGGACATGTCACGTAGCAGACGAACACGCAGCACCGCCCACCGTCACGAACAAGTGAACAATGTGTACACGGACATGAACCACAGACTCACACCTCACATGACCCATCACAGACACAGCAACACCCAAGGAGCCACGTCTGCATGCACAAGCCACACTGAATATAGTACCACACGGCAGCTACTGTGCAACTCATCACACACAACCGAAACACCATTGAAGTCCTGTCCATGTAGCCCCTACTGCCTGTCAACCACACACCCCACAACTACGCCTATGTAAGACAAACAACACTAGACGCAACAGAGCGGAACAACATAAATGCACACGAACACCACTGAACCCATCAAACACACAGACACACCATGCACATACAACATACCATCCATCACATCCATCAGCCCCAGTCTCATGAAAGGCATGTCATCCGCACAGCTGCCACACATACAGCAGTCACGCTAAGATACATGCCCATGACCAACCATGTGCCAGAAGTCAATGAAGCGCACGACACACCGTGAGCAACAACACACAACATGGGCCACACCCCCCCACGAGCACTGCAGTGATGCACATGGCACAGGGCAGCACGCACACCAAGGAGATGGGACAACTGCAATACGTTGGCTGGCACACAACCATCACTCACTCATAACGATGCGTCCAATGCCATGTCCAGTAATCACAACAGACAGCAAATATGCAGGCCATGTCAGGCATGCACACACCTCAGACCATGCACTGTCATGCTGCCACAACACATGTCACGTCCGGCACCCATGGCTCACAGCATGTACCCCAAAAGCATATTCCCTCCCAAATGCGAATCTGGGGCATGGCCCCCATGTTGCCATATGCGTTCCTAAGCGTCCCATTTGAACCCCAAAAGCATATTCCCTCCCAAATGCGAATCTGGGGCATGGCCCCCATGTTGCCATATGCGTTCCTAAGCGTCCCATTTGAACCCCAAAAGCATATTCCCTCCCAAAAGCAAATCTGGGGCATGGCCCCCATGTTGCCATATGCGTTCCTAAGCGTCCCATTTGAACCCCAAAAGCATATTCCCTCCCAAATGCGAATCTGGGGCATGGCCCCCATGTTGCCATATGCGTTCCTAAGCGTCCCATTTGAACCCCAAAAGCATATTCCCTCCCAAATGCGAATCTGGGGCATGGCCCCCATGTCGCCATATGCGTTCCTAAGCGTCCCATTTGAACCCTAAAAGCATATTCCCTCCCAAAAGCGAATCTGGGGCATGGCCCCCATGTTGCCATATGCGTTCCTAAGCGTTCCATTTGAACCCCAAAAGCATATTCCCTCCCAAAAGCGAATCTGGGGCATGGCCCCCATGTTGCCATATGCGTTCCTAAGCGTTCCATTTGAACCCCAAAAGCATATTCCCTCCCAAAAGCGAATCTGGGGCATGGCCCCTATGTTGCCATATGCGTTCCTAAGCGTCCCATTTGAACCCCAAAAGCATATTCCCTCCCAAAAGCGAATCTGGGGCATGGCCCCCATGTTGCCATATGCGTTCCTAAGCATCCCATTAGAACCCCAAAAGCAAAGTACAAACCAGACCCAGGATGGGCCAGGAGCCCGCATACACCAGAGTCACAATAAGTAGGGGCACAGCAACACACCCATCGGCATGGCCAATCCGTCCCATGCCACATGTGCACAGCACACAGTCCCATTGCCAAGCACACACAACTACAAATGCTACAGCCACACACACGCCTCCGGGAAACCCATGTACGAGATTGCACGAACTGTTAATGTCAGACGACAACTACATACTTCGCCAGGTGCAACACAATAACAAATCTCATTCTCTCCACAGGTGACGAACTGCTGGATGCTGGGGATGGAGACAGCAGCCAGCACAGCCAGCCTACAAGCCCCCAACGAGGACACACGGATGTGGAGGATCTGTCCTCCTCTTCGGACACGGACCACCAAGCAGGCCCATCTGGTGTGGCAGGGCCCAGCCGCTCCCTAGGACCCCTCTTACCCACCAACCCATCATCCAGGGCTGCTGAACATTCCCAGCCCCCTGCTGCCACTGTCGTTGCGGCCACACCCACAGTCATTGCGGCCACACCCACGGTCATTGCGGCCACTACCACTGCCGCAACCGCCACCATCGCCGCACCGACCACCACCGCCGCCACCACCACCACGTCTTCGCTGGCACCAGCCCCAGCGCAGGTGGTGGCCCGGCCGACTGGATCCACCCTGGGAGCCACAGCGAGGACCGTGGTGAGCAATGTGGCTAGTGGGCAGGCCGGTGGCAGCAGGACTGGTAGGAGGAGCAGGGTCAGGGAAACGCCAGCCTCCCCTGGGAGCCATGCCCTGCCTCAAATGGCCAGAGTCCTTGGGGCCTATGAAGAGGCCCAAGGACAATGGGCCAGGTCAGCTACAGACACGCGTGAGGTGCTGGGGGTGCTGAGGTCCATGGACGCCCGTATGGGCCAAATCGTGGACCTCATGGGCCAGCTGGTGGTGGCGGTGAGGTCACAGCCAGGGACAGCAGCTCCCCTCCGCCACCACCTGCCGGGGCGCAGGGTCGAGCAGCAGTGTCCAGTTCCCCTGCGTCCACAGCCAGTGAGCACACCTCAACCACCAGCATGTCGCAAGCAGGCAACCCCCTCGCAAACGTGGAAGGGGCCGTCCGAAGTGGAAACAGATCTCCCGGGAGGACTTCGCACGCTCCAGACGCAAGTGAGGCAGCCAGCCAGCCTTCCTTGACCAGCCACTGCATTGACTTGGACTACGATCCCACTCCACACAGCCATCTGGATGGCATGTGTGTGTTGTACTATGGACATAGAACCAGTGGGTACACCCTGAGCATCACGCAGCCATGACCGACAGCTCATTGTCACTGCACGCACCACTTTTGTCATCACCTTACACACAATCACATGTCACAGTTTGAAATAAATGCACCTCTTACACAAACTGCTGTTTGTGCCCTGTGTTTTATTTGTACGGAATACAACGGCCACCTTGGGCGGAAAGGCACCTGATGCGTGGCATGGCAATGGAACCGGAGGGCCTGTAGGGACCTAGGGGTGGGAGACAGAACAGGAGCACATTCAATGAGTGTGTCACACACCCATCACACAGTACATGTCAACAACTACAAGCAATGTACACACATCGCACAGAGCAATAGGGCACAATGCCTCAGCCACCAACAGTGGCATACAACCCTGGCCATGGAGCGTTGACACACAGCACGCAGTGAACAAACGGCCACCCTGACACAGCACACACACACCTGCACAGACACAGCCACATCAGCCGTCGTACATGGACACTCACCGTCAAGTGAAGTAGTGGGCGATGAGCTGCTGCCGCACATTACCAGCTTCCTCCTCTCCGCTGTCCTCCTCACTCGAGCTGTCCTGGTCTGCGGGCTGGGGCCCTGGTTGATCTCCGTCATCCACGATGAGGGGGATCTGCTTCCGAATGGCCAGATTGTGCAGCATGCAGCACGCCACCACTATCTGGCACACCTTCTGTGGGGAGTACGCCAGCGCACCCCCGGTGCGGTCCAGGCACCTGAACCTGGACTTGAGGAGGCCAAAGGTACGCTCGACCACACGTCTGGTCCTCCCATGTGCCTCATTGTAGCGATCGTCTGCTGGGGTGCGAGGATTCCTCAATGGACTGAGCAGCCATGCCCCATTCGGGTACGCAGAGTCACCTGGGTGTGAGGGACACAGAGAACCGTTGCTATTCCAACTGGACAGGGGACAGCATCGCACAACCAGCACGCTACACCACTCCACATACTCACCGACAATACAGCCACGATCCTGTTGCAGATTGGACATCAGTCGTGGCAAGATGCTGTTGCGCATTATGTGTGCGTCATGGGCCGAGCCTGGGAACTTTGCACACACGTGGGTGATCACCATGTCCGCAAGGCACACCACTTGCACATTCAGGGAGTGCGTGTGCTTCCTGTTGCGGTACAGGTGCTCAGTGGCCTGTGGTGGAACAAGGCCAACATGTGTGCAGTCAATGGCTCCAACGACGTGTGGGATTCTGCCAAGGGCATAGAATGCACCCTTCAGCCAATTCACGAGTCCTGGGGAAGCGGATGTACCTGTTTCGGTACAGCATCATGGCTGCCAGTACATCCCTCAGCACCTTGCTGAACATGGGCTGGGACATCCCTCCTCCACTGCCCACTGTGTGCTGGAATGACCCAGTGGCTAAGAAATGCATGGCGGCCATCACCTTAGCCGTGGGGGTGACAGCTGTCGGATACACCCTGCGGGGACGGAGATGGGGTTCCAACATGGCACACAGTCGATGCAGGGTTGGCCTGTCCAGCCGAAACTTCCTAATGACCTCTGTATCGTCCATGTCCGCCAGCAATTGGTATGGGCGGTCAATGTTCGGTCTCCGCCTAGGGAATATGGCAGTGGACACATGTCAAAGCAACACAACACATAGCAATTTCGCATACACATCACTGACATGACTGAGCAAGCACATGAGCCACAGCCCAGCTGTCAAGCTGGGACGGCACGGCCACAATACACTTACACAGGTCTCCCAACAATGGCAATGGCTAGTGATACAGACCACTGCCATGTGCATGCACATGGGGATCGAGGCCCCAATGACTTGCGGGGCGTGCTGATGGGGACTGACTGCATATTCGTCAAGCGGCAACGCCACGGCAACATGAATGTCTGCTGAGCATGGAACTGCTTCCGAGGCTGGATGAGTATGGCACACGACGACGACGATGTGGGCACAGGCTGAGCGGCCAAAACAAGTGGGACCTGTGGCACGAGGGGATATGAGACAGTAGTAGGTGTCAGCACTGCACCCTATGTACAGCACTGTACGGATCACACCTCCCGAAACATTGACAGGTGTCCACATTGACAGCCCCATGCCAAAATGGCTGTGTGCTTGCAGTCACACGTCACAGGTGAGAGGTTACATTGCACGTGCCAGGTGGCAGACGTACATAGTGGGAGCTGGCATGTGTGTGCATGTGTCTCCTGTTCAGGATCCACCAGATGGGCGCTGACTCTGTACTGACCATTGGACACAGCATGTTCCGTGGAAGGCTTGTGTGTGTGGGATGGTGGCACTGGATGTGCCTCCGTTGGGTGGGGGGCCATGCACAGGGCGGGTACGTCGATGATTGCGCATTGTTGGTCACGGTGGGTGCACCCACTAAGATGTGTTGCCCTGTGTTCAATTCCTATGTCCGCATGATGATGGACTGTAGATGTGGGCAGACTACACATTGGTCGATGTGCTGTCTATATGCATGTGCCTTCACACCAGGCACAGCTGCCCCTGCACATGTGACCCCTGCTGGACTCGCTGCTGGGTCTGTGGAGCTGATGCACCTTCTGTGCGTGGGGCGGACAGCTCTCCTCACTTCCCTCATTGCGCATGTCATGACTTTGCCGCAGGTGACATGGATCATGGAGGGCCCACATGTACGCGTGGGTAGGCTACACATGATTGTTCACTGGTCGCCACCCCCAGTCAGTGTTTCGAATGGGAAGGTTGTCGTGCTGGTGGTATGTTCGATGTGGCGGATGGGCGGGCCTAGGTGCGGGCTTACATTCCGGACATGGGGGGTAGTTGGATTGGCGACTAGTTGCAGTACACACGGGACACGTCTCTTCCTTTCCACATCTGGGTCATACCTTGTACTCACTGACAGTGATACAGTCATCTTCGCCCCAGCCCTCATGTCCTCCCCTCGCTCCCCCAATATGCATGTGCACCTGCGAGGCTAGCGCTTGCACAGGCAGCCCCAAGCTCGCACCAGAGAGGGCAAGGAGTGTATGTGTGGGTCCAGTTGCACGAGTGGGCTGTCTCAGGGTATGATGTGTTGCGGGACGCCGTCCACCTGCGTGGTGCCCCAAATGGAGACCCGGCCTGCATGGACTATGCATCACAGTCTTCGCCTTCCGGATCCGCCACCTGCGACACCCAGTGGCTGTGGCTGCCCTTGCGGCCAGGCCGCGTCCGTCTGTGACTGATGGCCCACACATTCACTCTTTGGCCTCTCTGGGGAGGGCTCGGGGGTGGTGGCGCATGCGCTTGCACTTAGTCGCAATGGCATGTGGCGTGGTTGGTATAATGGGCAATGGATGGGATGGTGCGAGCCACCTCCCGTGACGTCAGTGCTGCTCGTGCTGTGGTGCGTCCCCCTACACTTCCATTTGACTTGTGCCATGCTAGACGTTGAGGTTCTATTGCCTGCGTGATATGACCAGGAGGAGCGCGAGGAGACCTCTCACACAGCATGCTCCACTGCCATCCCGTGCCCTGTATCGCCTGTGCGGATTGACTATGTTGGGGTTACACCTGGTCGACTGGGGCTGTGTGTGCCTTGTCAAGGGGCATGGCGGGCGCACAACAGGATCCAGCTTGTCCACAGAGGGTGGGCTGAGGTGCGCCTGGTACCGCTTTGTACGTGTGCCCGGCTGCTGTGCACACACGTGTTCACTCCCCCCGACAGGTGTCCTCTCACAATGCCCAGGGAAGCGGTGGTGTACTGTTCATGACCCCTCCCAACACGGCGTGCTCCAACTTGGCATGTGCGCATCTACCCGTCACACCCACCCACCTGAGCACTGCGTCCATACGACTTCACACGACACATGTGTGTCTTCCACAGTTGTGCTACTCATTTGCGTTGACATCCAATACCAGTGGACTACATGGTCATGTCACGACTGCCGTGTACTTCACATACTCTCATCCTCTCTCATTCGTACTTGTGAAATGAGTCAGCGGAGACAGTTTTGGTTTCAAACATTATATTGAGTCTTCTGTCCTCTGTGATGCAGTATAGTGGACACTACTGGCAGCGGAATACATGTTGAGGATATACTGAGCATGATTGCAAATGGGATAGGGTGTGGGGTTACATGTGATTGGCTGTTGCATGTGGGATGTGGGCTTCAGAGTTACATCTGCTTGGCCAAGGCTGTGCTAATGTACATTTACTTATAGCTGCGGAGCTGCGGACTTTGACACAGACGGTATACATGTAGCCTACCAGACCGCTTGGCATCATGGGCACAGTCCATCTCAGTTCCATGTGACAGGTTTGCTGCGGTTGTTCCTCATGCACGCGTGCATGTGAGATGACATCAGGGCATGTGCTTGCGTGCATGCAGCGGCGTGCCACTTGTTGTTGCACTGTGGTGGTTACTGGACATGTCACAGTCACTGGGGTCGTGTTGTTGTTGTATGCACTTGTCGTCCATGCAAAGGTCCTGGTATGGGATTCCCGGGGCGGGGGTGGGAGGGGTGCAGCACCCACAGACTCCAGGCGACCTATTCATGTCCACTGAGCGGTGTGTGTGTCCATGGGCGCTGGATCCATGTTGTGTCCTGGTTGTTCGTACAGTTCCGTCCATGTGGGTGCGATACACAGACCCCATGCCACTGCCTCCCACGATGCATGCGGTGTTCCTGGATGTGATGGGGAACAGTGTGCATGTCCCGGTCATATCCGATGTCATGGCGATGTCGTTGATGGTGTGGTTACAGTTGCCGGTCGTTTGGTATGGCTGTTGTGGTGGTGACTGGCCAGTCCGTGCGGAAGCTAAGCATGGGTGCGGGGTTGGACATTATAGGTCAATCGGGGAACCTGCGTTGTGGTCCGACGAATTTACAGGTTGTCAGGTATGCGATGCCGTCCAGCAGGGCTTCCATGTCATTGGTGGTGTATATGTTTGCCAGCCAATGTAGCGGATGGTGGCTGTCAAGGTGTTGTTCGTAAGTTGTCCCTTGGAGGACCATGATGGGGCATGCTGGGTGACATTCGATGTAGCTGTTCTCGATGATCCGTCGTGTGGAGGCACAGTGGTCCCATTTCAGTGCGGGTGCGATGTTGGCCACATACGCCATGCCCCCATAGGCAGAGCAGGCCCTGTCGTGTGCGTCCAGAGGGAGGAGTAGTGGTAGCAGGTCCGCCTTCAGACATGCCGGGTTGGAGAGGCATATCTCCACTGGATGCTGGTAGGGACACCTCCGACAGTAGAAGACGGGCATGACGCAGCTGAACAATGTGATGCGGTAAGTCAGTCGGTAACTTACGTTCAGCAGGGACAGGAGATCGCATCCCAATATATGTAACAGGTTGGTTTTGTACAGCTTGAGCTGTCCGGCGTAGTTGGGTAGGTGTGTTGCGGTTGCCATTTCGCAGCGGTGCGTTGTGGTGGCGTGCTCCGGCTGTGTGTGCAGTCTGCAATGTGCACGCTCCGAGGTTGCTGTGAGCTCTGTGTAGTCGTAGGGAGACAGGACTTGTGTTCTGTTGGCTTGTTTGGAGGACACGGGCCCTCATCCCACATGCTTCTCAGACAGTTCAAGGTCAGTGATGTGTGACTCCTTCCAATTAACTTGCATGTGGCCGACATGGGGAGTGTTTTCTTCTTTCTTCCCCGTCCGTTGTGTGCTTCTGTGATATGCGCTATCTGCCGTGTGGTCGGTCTCCTCGGCATGCCTGTGTTGGTCTATTCTTGGACAATGGCTGTATTCACCGGCTTCTGTCGTAGGGCTGTGGTTTCGGAGTTGGAATGGAAGGTCATTCAGTGCTGTCTGCTCTCCCTTGTGTGGGCGGCAGGCTGCCTTTCCGCTCTGCGTTGGGCCTTGTGTGTGGATGTTATTCTTGGGCCACCTGTTGTCGGTCCCCGGGCTCTTTGGTGTTCCGTTTTATATGTCTTGTTCATATGTGCAGGGTGGTATGGGTGTTTCAGTGTGGTACTGGCGTTCCTCTTCCCGAAGGGGCCCTGCTTCTCCTAGTTGGTGTTGCCGCCGCTGTGTGCTACGCCATGTTTGTTACACTGGGGTGTGTCCTGCTGTTGCGTGACTTCACTGACATGTGTGCGTCGGTTGTGTGGCGTTGGGTGTTGTCCGTGAATTGGGCGTTGGGGACATGTCTGTGGCAGGCCTGTCACGTGTCATGTGCGTTCGGGGTGGGGCTGATGTGTGTGCTGCTTGGTTGTGTCCCTGTGTCTGTGTGCGACGCATGCATGGCGCTGCGGTTGGCCTCTGCGTTGTGCGCATGTGTGGCGGCGTCATCGCCGCTTTGGGGCCGTGACGGGGTGGTTGGTTCCTAGTCCCAGGTGGTGTGTACAAATGTGTTACGCGAAGTTACGATTTGGCCTGTGTGTCATATGTGGATGCAATGGTGGATGTGTAGTGTACACGCGCTGGTGGGGGGTTGTCCGCTTTTTCCGCCCTTGCACTGTGTGCGCTGTTTGCGTGCACTTGTTGTGTGTGTGCCTACCTGCGTCTCCGCGGTACGTTGCGTCCTTGGTGGTGCATCAGCAGGAGCATGGGGAGGGCCTGCAGTGCTGGATTCATGCTCGGGGAGCCGCTTCTTCGTTGTCCGTGCTCGGCGTCCGTGTTACCGCTTCGGTTTGTCGTACGGTATCTCTTGGCCGTGGGAGCCGTTTGTTTGCGGCATCGTAATTTATGCGCCGGGCGGGACGTGTTTCGTCGGACGGTGTGTGTCAATTGGGCTGCGCCGCTACGTGTACGGGCGCACTTTGATGGCGGACGGTGTTGCTGGCTTGCCGGCGGTGTTTGGCCTACTTTTCGCATCGTAATTGGGCGGGCGTGTGGACTGCTGCGTGCCGGCGGTAACTGGTGGTTTTTGCATCCGCCAGCACGGCGGTTGTGCTTCCGCCCGCCATCGTAATGAGCCCCTAAATTACTTCCCACCCTATTCCCCTATAAACACGACCACCCACTCCTAAAAAAATGACACAATTAACATAATTACCGCTTAATTAATTAATAATAATTAACAAACAATTAATAAATAATTATTAATAAATTACTTACCAAAATTAATACCATAAAATTTTAATAAAAAAAGATTAATAAATAAAAAATCATAATTAATTTATAATAATTAAATTACTTCCCACCCTATTCTACTATAAACACCACCACCCGCTCCTAAAAAAATTACACAAGTAACATAATTACCAATTAATTAATTAATAATAATTGACAACCAATTAATAAATAATTAATAATAAA
Source organism: Calotriton arnoldi (assembly GCA_963921515.1). Taxonomy (NCBI): domain Eukaryota; kingdom Metazoa; phylum Chordata; class Amphibia; order Caudata; family Salamandridae; genus Calotriton; species Calotriton arnoldi. The sequence continues at coordinate 12,116 of CAWUFW010018595.1, forward strand.
TTAATTCCCACACTTAACACTATAAAATATAAATTAAATAAATATGAAGGAAAAGAATTATAATAAATTTATTATAATTAAATTACTTCTCACCCTATTCCCCTATAAACCCACAACCCGCTCCTAAAAAATGACACAATTAACATAATTACCAATTAATTACTTAATATTAATTAACTGCTAATTAATTAATAATAAATTAATTCCCACAATTAACACTATAACATTTAAATTAAATAAATACTAATAAATAAAAAATCATAGTTAACTTATTAAATTACTTTCCACCCTATTCCCCTATAAACCAACAACCCGCTACAGAACTAAAAAACACCAAATTTAATTATAATAAAATTAATAACTACTAAAAATGTAACACAAATATTAAAAAACTAAAGCAATACTTATACAAAAAATAGATCACATACATTCAAAATATAAACTAAAATACATAACACTAATTAAAAAATCGATATTTTAAACAACTATGGGGGTCATTACGATGGCGTAACGATCGCCACCGCTGGGCCGGCGGTGGCGACCGTTACGCCATCGTAACATGAATTACCCACCGCCATATTACGATGGCGGTGGGTATCGCGGCAAACGCAAAGTGCGTCCGCCGCTTTTCCGCCGGTCGGCAATCGTTACGATTGCCAGGCGGGCGGAGCAGGGGCCCAAATACGGTGGCGGTGCCTAGCAGGCACCGCCAGCCATATTAGGATGTGAGGTTTTGAAGGCCTTTCCTGGCAGGGATTTGCTTTGGGGGCCCGTTGCGGGCCCCCGGGGGGGTGGAGGGGGTGAGGGGGTGCACTTGGGGGTACCTATGGTACCCCCGGCATGTCCATGTACAAGATGGCAGGCACCACGCGGTGCCTGCCACGTTGTGCATGGTAATGCACAACATGCCATTTCACCATTGCGGCGGGTGCTGCAGCCAGCAGCACCCGCCGCAATGTTAAATCGCCAGATCCGACCGACGCGGTGGCGGTTGCAACATAATTAGGGTGGCGGGACCGCTGCATGTCTGGCAGCCGGTCCCGTTACCGCTAGGGTGGCGGGCGGACTAAAGTCCGCCCGCCATCCTAATAGGCCCCTATATTTTTGCAAACGATATTAATGACTTCGATATTTTTAAAAACGATATTTCTTACCTCAAAGTCGATATTCTTGACCACGATATTCTTGCTGTCGATATTTCTGTGTCACAATATTTCCAACTCGATATTTGTGTAAGTCGACATTTCCAACTCGATATTCTGTCTCTGCACTAGGCCCACTAGTAGCATTTAATTTACCGGCTTTGGATGTATGGTATACCACTCTACTGGAGACATAAATAAATTAAATATGCCAATTAGGTGTAAGCCAATTTTACCTTGTTAGAGTGTGAGCACAAACACTTTATCACTGGGTAGCAGTAGTAAAGTGCACAGAGACCTAGGGGCCTATTATGATGGCGGGCGGACAAAGTCCGCCCGCCACCGTAACGGTGAATGGGACCGTCCGCCAGAGGTGCGGCGGTCCCGCTGTGGGCATTAGGATGCCACCGCCACGGTGGCGGTGGCATCCCCCATCCACAACATTGTGGCAGGCGGTGCGCACAGCACTGCCCGCCAAAATGCTGTGGATGCACGTTGTGCATTGGCATGCACAAGGTGACAGGCACCGTGCGGTGCCTGCCACCTTATCCACGCCAATGTAGGGGGGTACCACAGGTACCCCCCATGTGCACCCCCCAACCCCTCAACACTCCAGGGGCCCACAACGGGCCCCCAACAGCAAAGACCGTTAGCCTTTCCTTGGCGGCAACGCCGCCATGGAAAGGCTGATCACCGGCTGCATCGCAATATGGATGGCGGTGTCCTGCAGACACCGCCACCATATTGCGACCGTTTTCCGCCCGGTCGACGAGTCGACCGGCAGAAAAGCGGCGGACGGTCTTCCCGTCCGCCGCATACCCCCCAGCCATCCTAATATGGCGTTGGTCATTCAGGCATGGATAGTGGGCAGATCACCCCCGCCGGCCCGGCGGTGGCTACCGCCGGCCCGGCGGGGGCAATCCGCCCGCCATCCTAATGGGCCCCCTAGTGTGCACAAAAACAAAGAGGGGAGAAGGCAGAAAGTCTGAGGGAAGATCACCCTAAGGCTGACAGGTCTAACATTTGTGTTTCTACGTCCTGCCCAGTTGAGCAGGATTATGCTTATTGTAGTTGTACTTTGAAGCCATTTGCTACTGAAATAAAAACAGCAAGAAGAGAAGCTGCACAATATTTGCCTCCCTGTCTTAAGGACTTTCCTTCACTAACAGCTAGGAGAATCTGCAATTGTTTTCCATGCCTGTGACTATCATGTCTTGCATGTCGGTCCCAAGCAGGGACAGGCAGTGAACTTCTCCCCACCTATCCAGTAGTATGGTTTAAAACTACACACCTAGGCGATGCCAGGGTGGTATGCCTTTCATGGATCCTACTACTCTGTCTTACCCACTGAAATCATTTGGGTTACTTGGTTGAGGGGGGTGAAAACCTACTCAAGAAGGAACCACAGTCCTTGTCAGGGTGAATACACAGGCAACCCCTAAATTAACCTGTGCTCAACCCTCAGGCAGCTTAGCACAGAGCAGTCAGGATTAGCTCAGAGGCAATGTGTAAAGTATTTGTGCGACACTTCGATGCTAACATGGCGAAAACATACTACAAAAAGATCCCACACCTGTTTTAATAAAAACAGTTAAATTTTTCATTTATAAAACAAGGCCAAATGACAGAAACCCAGTGAGTAGAAAGGAGATGTGCAGGTTGAAAGATTTCAGTGAAAATAGCGCCAAAAAGCTTAGAGCACCAACTGTGGCTATTTAGTCGTGCCAGACCAGGACAAAGTCACAAGGTCAGGCTGACCACGATGGAGCGCGAGTCAGCTACAGGGACCCAGTTAAGCCCACTGCATGGAGTACCTTAGGTCCTGGTTTTGGAGTGTTGCGAGGTCCAGCGCTAAGGGTTGCGTCATGCAGTGTAAATGCATCGGTTCCAGGGAGCTACTGAAGTGCAATGCGAGGTCCTGCATCATCGAGTATCCCGTCAATGAGAGCTTGCATTGCGAAGACAGGTGTTGTGGATTTGTTCCACAGTCGAGGCAAGGAACTGTGAGGCTGCGATATGAGACCCTGTGTCATTGTCAAGGTTGCAGTCAATGAGAGATTTACGATGCCAGGGCCAGCGTTGGGAAAGCTTCACACAGGGGGTGGCTCCGAGGCCAGCTGTGAGGTAGATGCATATGGAGGACCCTTGCAGCAGACATGATGTGTCGGTTCTGCTCGGGTTTGAGCTACACAGGAGAGGAGTTGTGGTGGTTCTGCTGGTTCTGCAAATGGGCAGGCAGAGCACCTTCAGGCCCACTTTCAAGGGTCCAGGAATGGGGTTGCACCACTTGGCAGGGTGGGGCTCACAGATGGCAGAGTCCCAGTGCTGGGTTCAAGGTTGTTGGAGCCTTCTGTCCCTGAGGCTCTAGTCAGGAGGCCAGCCAACTAGCCCTTGGAGTCACTTTGGGGTCCTGGGTTCAACAGATGCAGAGTCCAGTCCTTATTACCAAGGCAAGAGGGCAGCAGGTGAGAACAAAAGGGCAGAAATTCCTTTAGAGCAGCAGTCCAGCAGAGTGGCAGTCCTTTCAGCAGCAAAGTAGTCCTTATTCCTGGCAGAGTACCCACAGGTACAGATGTGTACTGGAGAGGTGGTGCATGAGGTCCAATATATATACATTGTTCCCTCCCCCTGGAAAGTGGGAGAAGCTTCAAGAGATTTTCCTTTGGCATCATGCCTTCCCTGTCCTGGTGTCAGACTAACTACAGGGAGTATGCAGTCCTTTATGTGGAGGCAGGGCACAGGCTAATCAAGTGTAGGAACACAGGCTGCAGCCTCACATCATGCAAGTGATGGCCCATCCAGGCATGTCTAATTTCTCTATTGTGTGTGGTTGTCTAGGAAGAATACACAAAGCCCAACTGTCAGCTACAGCCAGTCATGTGACCCAGGGGCAGGCTATCAGCACTTAATCGCTAAAGCAGAAAAGTAAAGGGGGCCCAGTTGAGGACTAATGGGAGGTCCAGGGGCCAGGGCAACCCCACACCTGCGGAGAACAAATAGGCCTTACCCCTATTAACGTTTAGGCCCGATAGGCACTCAAGCTTTCCCAGCAGGTCCAGTGCTGTTGCAGAGGCAACCACCGCGTCACTAAGATAGATCAAAAGGTTGTCCGCATATAAGGAGATAGTGTGGGCCTGCCCCCCCACAGTTAGGCCTATCCCCTCACCTCCCTGCCTGAACAGCGCTGCCAGAGATTCGATCACTAGAGCGAACAGGATGGGTGACAGTGGGCAACCCTGTTATGTGCCGCAGAAGATCCTGTATTGTGTGGATACCGTTTTTCCTGTCTTGACCTGTGCCATAGGCCTTTGATAGAGCACTGTCACCCATTTCAATCAACCCTCTCCGCAGTCCATACGCCTCATGGTGCCAAGTAAACAATTCCACCATACTGTGTCAAAGGCCTTCAAATCTATTGCTAGGAGGGCCGCTTGTGATATAAGCCTTACACAAGGGTGATATAACACAGAGTACAACCTACTTAGGTTAAACAATGTATTCCGGGATGGGATAATCCCGTTCTGGTCTGCATGGATCAGAGTAGGCCTGTCTGGGAGCACATGGAGCGCCATGATTTTGCTAAGTATTTTAAAATCCATGTTGAGCATGGAAAGCGGTTGAAAGTCTGAAACCTGTGCCCCTACAGCGCTCTTCTCGGGGAGTGGGATCACAAATGCATCCCGCATAGATTCCGGGAGGTGACCAAACCTTAGAGATTCTGAATATAGTGTTTCTAGATGGGGAGCCAGTCGTGAGACATATGCCGAGTAAACTTCTGCAGGGAGGCCATCTGGACACTGGGTTTTCCCTGTGGCCATGCTCCCTATAGTGCCATGAATCTCTTGTACCTTCACAGGCCCCCCAGCACCTCCCTTGCCTGCTGATCCAGCCCCTGAAGCTTTAACGCTGTCAGGAATTCTCTCTATTCTTCCAGAGAAGTTAGTGGAGGTGCCCTGTAAAGGACAACATAATATTCCCAAAAGAGATCATTAATCACCTTGGGGTCATGGACAGAGTCTCCAGTGCCATTCTGGACATGTGTGATTGGGGATCCATGGGTCACTGGCCTAATTAACCATGCCAACAACCTACCGGGCCTCCCTCCCTCCTCCTGTACTTTAGTAAGATACCCCTTGTAGTCGTGGCACTGCAGTCGTTTGAGGGCCTGGTGATAAAGTGTGCACGTTTCTCATAAAGTGTCCTGTGCACCTGGTCTTGTTCCCTCTGCATTATCTAACTCATGTAATCTATTCTCCAGTTCCTGATGCAGCTCTTTCTGTGCCCCTATTGAATGCCCCAGGCAGTGTCCCCTCATCACCACTTTGAATGCCTTCCATTCTGCAAGTGCTGTGGATGCTGTTCGCGTATTATTAGAAAAATAGGTATCTAATACAGCAGCCGTGGTTTCCCTAAAACACGTATCCTCCAGCATCAACGGGTTAAGCCACCATAATGGAATCCGTGGGCGTTTCCCCACATGTTGGAAGGTCAACAACAAGGGGGCTATGATCTGAGGGTGTACGTCCCAAGTATTCCATGTGGGTGATAGAGCGGCCCAGGCTGGGGGTGCACAAGAAGGTGTCCAGCCCCATGTGTATTTGATGTATGGGAGAGCAATATGAGTAGTCTCTGCCCCCCACGTGTTGCGTTCTCCAAATGTCCTCTAGCCCCCAGTGTCCCCAGTCTTGGAACACTGCGTTCTGCGATGACCCTGGGCGCCTGGCAATGGGGGGTGAGAGTGATCCACTGTTATATCAGCAACACAGTTAAAATCGCCCCCCAATTAGATATCTGTCACTGCCACCTCAGCCCTAGGGGCAAAGAGGCCCTGTAGGAAGGACACCTGGTCTTGATTAGGGGCGTAAATGCTGCCCAATGTAATATCATGTCTGAGCAGTTTGTCCTTCAGTAGTACATATCTACCCTCTTTATCTACTAGTGTGCGCAAGGGTTCGAAGGGCACCCCAGCCCATATCCAAATGAACACTCCTCAGGCATACGCAGAGTATGAGGTTGCGAAAACTTGCCCTCTTCATCTTCTGCGTAATTTCTACACTTCACTGTTAGTTAGGTGTGTCTCCTGCAGCAAAGCTATCTGAACCACCCTCCTCCGTAAATATCTGTGCCGATTGTGGCATTTTGCGGCAGAGCCCATCCCTCTAATGTTTCTCGTTATGAGTTTCAGTGAGTTATGTGCGGACTCCATTATCAGGCATCTTTTTTAGTTCCACATTGACTTAAACCAGCCCCCACCCCAGCCAACCCCAGGGACAAAGATCTAGGACCTCCCCTGCAGCTAAAACAGGAACATGTCAACAGAAACCCCCGCAAACCAAAACTACCTTTACCCCAGAGCAGCCTGGCAACATACAGCCACCCAAACTGCAAACAACCATCATGGTCATCTGGAGACGCCAACCAGTCAAAGGTGTGGCCCTCGGCAAGGGGCTGGCTACGGCATGTGTGCAATCAACTACAGACCAGTTTGCACTGGCCCAACCAGTAAGGAGCCCAGCCTGTCTGGGTCAGGTGGCAGCAAAATATTCCGTATCTTCTTATTGGGTGATCCCACCTAGGGGTGATCAGTGGCAACGTGATGTTATCTGCGCGGGAGGCATCCGAGTCCGAGTCTCCGGTCCCCTTAGTTGAACAGGAGCCAGGCTCTGAGAGAGAGTCTCTTTCTTTCATAATTTTGGCCACTGCCTGTAATGCAGCAGCTCTATCCTTCTCAGTCTGGGAGGGGCTCGGTTTTTTGGATAGTCTCTTTTTAGACTTGTTCCATGTCCTCTTCCTGAACTGTGGATCTCTTGTTGTAGAAGCAGCATCTGTCTTCCGAGGTGGCCCCACAGCTTTGTAGGATTCAAGCCATTCTCAGGCTGCGTCAGGGTCATCGCAGAAGTGTGCCTTCCCTTCAAGCATTATGTGGAGCTTGGCAGGGAACATTAAGGAGTATTGCAGGCTCTCTTCATGTAGGGCTCTTTTGACTTCAAGGAACGAGGACCTTGGCCTTTGCACTTCAGCAGGGTAGTCGGGGAAGATGGAGACCTTACTTTTGTCTATCATAAATGGGCCATCCAAGCGTGCTTTTTGTAGGAGGGCATCTCTATCTTAATAATGAAGGAGTCTCGCCATCACAGGTTGTGGTGGGTGGCCTGGCGCTGGGGGCGAGCTGGGACCCTGTGTGCCCTTTTGAGTGTGTAGAATGTCGAAAGACCGTCTGGTGCCACTAAATTGTGTAGCCAAGGTCCTAGGAAGGCCTTCTGACCCCTCCAGTATTCCAACTACTCTGGTATTGTTCCTCCTATTTTGTCCTTCCACATCTTCAGGCATGCGTTCCAATGTGTGGGCCCAGTCTGTGAGTTCCGTGATCTGGCGTGTCAGTGTTTGTTGTGAGGGGTTAAGTTCTTTGATTGAGGCTTCCGTAACTTTCACCCTTTCTGCCAGTTTGTGGTGTTCAGCTGTAAACAGCCCCAGCCCCACTGACACAGTACTATTGTCATGGTGGAGGGTGGCCTTGTTGTCTGCAATGACTTCAAGAATTTTTCTCAGTTGTTGTTGCACCGGGTCCACCAGGACCGTCAATCATGGCGGCTCCTGTTGTTGCTCAGTGGCATCTTCCCTTCGGTCCAAGGGCACTCCCTCCATCCTCGCCTTGGCCTTTACCATTTTAGGCAGGTATGTATCTTCAAGGGCTCCGTTCGAGACCAGGCAGGTCCCACAAACTCAGTGCGGTTCACCAGCTGGAGGGGGGGTGGTAGGCGCTCCACCCATATTATCTTTAGGCACTCTTTGCCGCACCCCAGGTACCCCGGTTTAACAGACTTTTGGCAGATGCAGTGGGGCACTAGAGCAGGGGTCTTATGGTGATTCTGGAGGGCCAGACCTATCACAGGTCCAGGCTCCTAACTGCTCACATAGGGCAGAAAGAGGATGTGTAGCTCCTGCCAGCGTCTCCAATGGTTTAGAGCGAGGGCCGGGTGCGTGCGTGGGGGCGGGGTGTGGCCCCACACTCCTGTCCACTTCTCTTTAACATGTTTTCAGGCCCCTTCTAGGCCAGCCACCACTTTACCCACCTCTCAGTCACTCCGTTGGGAGCCGCCAGCCTGCAGGGCGGGCACTCGCCCTGAAGTCCGATCAACTCTTTATGAGTGCGAGGGGGAGACCACCAGCACCACTGCAGTGGCACCACAAGCAAGGGATTTCAACCGGGTCCAAATTCTCGCCCGAGCCTCAGCGGGTTTCCAGTGCGTCCTCTAATGCTGGCCGATTCCTGCCGCCCCAGCCGCTCAGGCAATCCCATTATCCACGGCCCCCACCGCACATGGTCTGAAAGATCAGTCGGAGTCAGCTATCCATTTTTGTCAGCTGCCGGCACCTCCCAGGAGATTAGAGCTCCCTGCCACACATCCAGGCAGGCCGTTCCACTGGCAGTCAGATAGGGGAATCGGTGAACTCACCCAACCGTCAACTCCCGCTGCGCTGGGGGGCCGCGGCCACGACCAGGTTCTGGGCTCCTCCCCGCTGTCTCTACCGCACTCGCAGATGCCAGTCTCGGATTTCCTTGCCCCCAATACTGGACCCCTCCTTCTTCGATCTCTACAAGGGCCCTCTCACCTCCTGGCTGCCTTCTGTCTCCAAGGGGTTCTGGACCCTCCCACGTTATTCGCTGCTCAGCAGGCTGCAGCCGCCATCTTGGGGTCCAGTCCTTCGCGGAATCCGTCTTCTCCACCTCGGTCCTACGGGCTTCCTCCAAGCTTCTGAATGGTAGTATCATGCCTTCCGGTCTTTCCCCCGGGCGGCACCACATACCATGCGGTGTATCAGGCAAGCTGGACTGCTAATTTCCAGGATATAATATGGGCCGGTGCGGAGCAGCAGACTCACGCGTCCAACATCGGTGGCAACGCCCCCACTACCAGGATATGTAAAATTTAAATACACTGCACCCTGCCCTCTGGACTGTCCAGGGCCCAACTAAAGGGTGACATATGTATCAAAAACAAAGTGAAAGTCGGGGTCTGGCAAAAGATTTATTTTGCCAGCTCGACTTGACAGTTTAAAAATGCACACATGGGCTGCAATAGCGGGCCTAAGACATAATTAAACAGCTACTTAATTGGGCAGCACAATCATTGCTGAGGGCTCATGAGTAACATTTAATTCACAGGCCCTGGGCACATGTAGTACCACTTTGATAGGGACTTACAAGTAAATGAAAATTGCCATTTGGGGATAAGTCAATGGTACCATGTTTTAAGGAGTGAGCAGATGCACTTTAGCACTGGTTAGCAGTGGTAAAGTGCACAGAGTCCTAAGGCCAGCAAAAACGAGATCAGCAAAAATGGAGGAGAAAAGAAAAAAGGTTGGGGAAAGATGCCTGAAAGTTCCAACACTCACAATGCCCCACAATTCTCAAAACCTGCCCAGAAATCACTCTGTTTCCTCACATTTCTGTGACCTAAGCTACCATACGCTGCCTGGATCCACAAAATTCCTACAACTCAGCATTCCCCCACTTTTCTTGATAAAAGCTATACCCATTTGTGTAGCGTGGCCTAGTGCATGTGACAGAAACTGTGTTTTTAGACAACGTTTGACGTTTGAGGATTTTGAGTAAAAAAAAACAAACTATGAGATCCATGCACATCACACAACCCAGGACTCCCCTAAGTTTCTAGTTTCCAAAATGTTTGGGTTTAGTGTGTTTCACAAAGCTCCAGCACAAAATCCAAAGCCACCCACATTGCAAAAAAAGGTCGGTTTTGAGTTGAAAATGTTGATCTTGAGTGCTTTGGGCCCTTTCCTGTCACTGGCGCTAGACTGACCCATACAAGAGGGGTAGTGTTTTTATTAAGAGACTTAGGGAAACACTGGGTGTTAGGACATTTTTGGATCCACACAGATTCCAGAAATTCTGTTTATAAAAATGTGAGGAAAATATGTGTTTTAGACAATGTTGTAGGATGCAGGGACTTCTGAATAAAAAAAATCTTGTTAGATCCACACAAGTCATGCCACCTTTGACTCCGCTGGATATCTAGTTTTCAGAAATGTCTGGGTTTAGCAAGTTTCCCTTGATGGCAACCGAGTCATTCCACAGCTGCCCACATTGCTAAAAAATGGTCAGATTTCAGTGGGAAATGTTATCAATGCCTGTTTTTTTTGGGTCCTCTCCCTTCCTAAATGCCAGGCCCACCCTCAAAAGTAGGGCCCTGTTTTCATCAGGAGATGTGTGGGAACACAGAATAGAAGAACATTTGTTATTACCAATTAGCTTTATCTGCATTTGTGACTTCCAAATGTAAGCCACGTATAAGAAGAGAGGCATTTTTCAAAATGTCATTTGAAACACAGGATAGAACGGCTAACTACACATGCATAGGTTCACAAATAAACACTGGTCCTAAACTCAGTATCTTCTGTACATTTCAGAAATAGAAATGTTTCCTTCATACCCAGTTTTCATTCATTCTAGTTTACCATATGAATTGCTGTATATGAAAACTTCCCATAAGGTGAAGCTCAGTTGTTGGCTCTGGGTATGGAGTGCTTTTATAGAACCTACAAACCCTATATTTCCCCATTACCAAGACAACAAACAGGATAAATTTAACCTGAGAACAACAAGAGTCATGGAGAGTCAGAAATTCAGTACAAATACACCAAAAACAAAATATGTTGTTCACATTTTATCCTTGTATTAAAAAAAAACACAAATCAAACAAAGGTTCAGTGTAGTTACAATCTTTACAGTGCTGTGTTGATGTGAACTAACACAAAAACACTGAAGTTGCCAACACGTGTTTCGCGGAATACACATCTGCTTCTTCAGGACTGGAGACAAAAAAGAAAAGGAAAAAAATATATAAATATAAGAGAAAATGTTTCATTCATAATTTCACATCATATCTGAAAGCAAATATCTTGAACACTCTAATCCTGATACAGTGAGTAAAACATAGCATGGAACTATTATAAAATAGAATACAGAAAAAATGCAATGAGAAACAAATTCGGCTAACAATATTACCCAATTTTGAGTAGTTATAGTCTCTGTAAAGAAGAAAATCAGTCTCCATCTGGTATTGAGGAAAATCGTGTACATGCAATATTATAGCGTCACACAGAAGGGCATGAAAGGATTGCAGAAAAGAAAAAGAAAAGACAAATGCAGGGAAAAACTAAAATAGAATGAACTACAGAGCAACAGAAGTGAAAGAACACAAATGCAAACACAAGAGGAGAAGTGGGGAGAGGGTGTTCAGTTCTCAAGACTGTGAGTGGTTGAACCAAAGAGAAGTTCTAAAATTGCCCTACCTAATCATGAGGTGAATGCTCAATCTTAACTTATCTTCAAATGGAACACTTGCCAAAAGAACTTGGATGAAGATGTTTAAGCAGTGTAAAGAAATGCACTCAAACCAAAGCAATGATATGTAAACACTCTTATTGAATATATAATCGCTTGAGGACCTGGAGAGTAATAGAACTATAGATAGGCCAGGGACATGTTTTAAGGTGCTACTTAAGTGAGTGGCACAATAAGTGCTGCAGGCCCACTGGTAGCATTTAATTTACAGGCCCTAGGTATATGGTATACCACTCTATTAGGGACTTACAAGTACATTTAATATCCCAATTTGGTATATGCCAATCAAACCATGTTTAGGGGAGTGAGCACAAGCACTTTAGCACTGGTGAGCAGAGGTAAAGTGCACCGAGTCCTATGACCAAATGTAACAAAAATTTGGCAACATTTTGAGGCAAATAGGCAAAAAAGTTTAGGAGAAGACCACCCTAAGGCTGACAGGTCTAAAACTTGTCCACCCCCAGCTGAATGTGGGGAGAACCAGCCAACCTCTAGGGAGTTCTCATCACTATAGTGGAAGAACCTGGAGAAACCATGAGAAATGGTGTAGTTTGACACAGGTCTATGCTCCACCGTAAAGTCCATTCCCTGTATGGAAATGGACCAACTAAACAATTTTGGATTCTCACCCTTCATTTGCATTAGTCACCTGCGGGCCTGTGGTCTGTCTGAACCATGTAGTCAGTCCCAAACAGGTATGGTCTCAGCTTCTTTAGTGCCCAGACCACAGCAAAGGCTTCTATCTCACCTCTGTTCCCTGAGAAGTAACTCCCTAGAGATAAAAGCTACAGTTTGGTCTTTGCCCTCATAATTGAGCTGTTTGGATTATAAATTCCAGGAAAAATCAGGGGTCTTGAGCACATGGCCTGATTTAGGGAGTCAAGACTTCCTGGCAAGCCTTGGACCAGATCACCTTCCTTGGCTGCTTCTTGGTAGTCAGTTCAGTCAAGGAGGCAACAACCCCCTGTAATATCGTGTGAGGCCCAGGAGGCCCTCACCTCAGTCTGAGTTTCTGGGGGCTCCCAGGCCAGGATAGTCTCTTTCTTGGCCTGGAGGGATTGCACCGTACCCCTTCCCAATAGGTGTCCCAAGTACACCCCATACCCCTGCCCTACTGGCACTTACTGGCCATGATAGGCCTACATTCTGCAGGGCCTAAAGGACTTCCTGCACATGAAAGAGGGGGTCCTTCCAGCTGCTACTGAGACAGCTATGTCTTCCAGGTAAGCAGCACTGAAAGCCTCCATACCAGACAAAACCGGTCCACCAGCCTCTGGAAGGTGGCAGGAGCCTTTTTCAGTCCAAAGGGCATCACTTTAAACTGAAAGTGGCCTCTGGGGAAGAAAAGGCTGACCTCTCCTTGGCCCCTTTAGTTAGGGCAATCTGCCAGTGTATTGAAGTTAAGTCAAAGGTACTCAGGAACTTGGCAACTCCTAACCTATCAATGAGCTCATCATCTCTGGGGATGAGGTAAACATCAGTCTTGGTGACTGAGGTGAGCATCAGTCTTGGTGACTGAGTTGAACCCCCTGTAGTCCACACAGAACTGGAGTTCTAGCATGGCGCCCAGTGGGGCAGCTTTTGTTATCAGCACCACTGGTCTGGATCAGGGGTTTTTGGAGTGCTCAATCACCCCTAACTCCAACATCCTAGAGACTTCCTCCTTGATCCTGGCCCTCAGTGTGTCAGACAGCCTGTAGATTTTGGTTTTGACAGGGGGCTGTCTCCTGTATCAATGTCATGGGTACACAAATGAGTAGGCCCAGAAGTGAGGGAAAACAGAGAGGAAAACTGCACAAACAATTGGTGACAGTCCCTCTGCTGTTCTGGGGTCAGGGTAGGGAAGACACTCTTCCTGACCCCTCTTTCGGCTTTAAAGATAGGACGTCAGGGAGAGGTTCACTCTCCTCTTCCTCCCCATCATCTGTCAGTAACAGCATGGTGATCTCAGACCTCTAAAAGTGTAGCATGAGACGGTTGATATGGAGGACCCTCAGGGAGTTTCTGGGGTTATGAGGTCCACCAAGTAGGTGCCCCCCTTCCTCTCAACTATCTCATAAGGTCTTCAAGGGCCCTAGACTCCACTGACTCCATCACCCACACTTTCTGCCCAGGCTGGAATTAACAGGGGTAGCCTCCGGTCATACCACTGCTTCATCACCTCCTGCTAGCCTCCAAGCTCTCAGAAGACTTCTTTCAGAACTTGGCCATCTCGTTACAGAGGGCTACCATGTAGCTAACCATATCCTGATGAGGCTTCTTGGGAGCTTGGTCCTACCCCTCCTTAATCAGACTGAGAGGTCCCCTAACAGATTGCCAATACTGAAGCTCAAAGGGGCTAACTCCAACCCTCTTCTGTGATACATCCCTGTAGGCAAAGAGTAGGCATGGTAAGAGGACGTCCCACTTTCGCATCATGGGATCAGGAATGCCCATAATCATGCATTTCAGGGTCTTGTTGAATCTTTCAATAAGCCAATTGGTTTGTGGATGGTAAGGTGTGGAAAACTTATGAATAACTCCACACTCCTTCCACATGGACTGCGTATTTGCAAAAATGAAGTTGGTGCCCCTGTCAGACACCACTTCCTTGGGGACATCCACTCTGGCGAAAATCCCCATCAGGGCCCTAGCCACTGCAGGTGCAGTGGCAGTCCTTAGAGGTATGGCCTCTTGGTACCTAGTGTCATGACCCACCAAGACCAAAATAAACCTGTTGTCAGGGTGTCTTGGAGTCCTGGGGCTCTACAATGTCAATCCCCATTCTTTCAAAGGGGGTGCTAATGTCATGCAAGGGATTCAGGGGAGCTTTCAGCTTATGACCTGTCTTCCCACTGGTCTGGCAGGTGAAGCACGTCCCACAGAATGTATCTGAGACAATATTCATCTGGGCCAGTGAAAGTGGGGTACAAGCCTGGCAAAGGTCTTGTCCTGCCCTAGATGTCCTGCCAGGGGTATCATGAGCCAGCCCAGTAGGAAGCTTCTGTAGCATTGGGGAACTACCAGTGCCCGTGTTGCCTCATGCACAGGTGGCTTAGGCTCAATATACAGGAGGTCATTCTCCAGTAGATGCATTGATCTACAGATGTATCACCTGTTGCCTGGGCTTCTGCCTGTTGGCTCATACTTTCCAGGATTGGGAACTCCCTCTGTACCTTACAGAGCTCCTCCTTGGTGGCTTCACCTCTGCTTGCTATCCAGCAAGTGCAGGCAGGTCCCCAAGGGAGCCAATTTACTCCCCAGTGGACTCCGGGGTGGCCTCCTCTGGTGTCTCATCCACCTTCTCTGTGGACATTCAGGGGATGGTTTTTCACAGTTCTTGACCTTCCCTCTCTTGGCAGCTGTCTGGGCCATTTTTGTCCAGGCTCCAGACCTCCTTGACTTCTTTTTTGGGCAGCCATGGACCTGGTCATCACACAAGCCCACTCAGGCAACCACAACATTTCCAGATGTAAACTGAGCTCACCTTCCTTACAGGTAGTGGGCTCAAGATCATTCCCTAGCAAACAATCCATAGGCATGGCAGGGTTCACAGCAACTTTCAGAAGACCTGAGACCACCCCTCCCCACTCGTATGGAACTAGACCAACAGAGTCGTGGCTTTCCCAGTTGTCTGTTACTACAGCCCGGTGAATGTAATGGGAATCAATTGGTCTGAGGACACCAGATGACACTTTCCTGTAGTCATACTGGCTCCTGTGTCCCTCAGAGCCTCCATTCTCTGGACATTGATGGTGATCCACCACCTATATCTGGAAGTATTGGAAGGCATGTGGGCTTTAGGCACCATCTCCTTGTCACCCAGGGACACTAGGGTAACTTTACTGATTTCCACCCCACTAACTGGGGCGATCTCCTCCTCAAGCACTTTGCTAGCCAGCCCTGGGGGTTCCCCTCCACTGGGAGGCTGTGCTCTCCTGGGGCACTTGGGATCACCCTTAATGTGCCCATACTCATAACATTCACAGCACTTGAGGACAGTCTTGCTATGATTCTTATCAGAGAAGCCTTTCTTCTGGCTGCCAGATTTAGATTGGGACCCTTTCTCCGTGTGAACTATTTGAGGGCTTTGAGAGAACTCCTTTTTTATCTTAACCCTCTTTCTTCTGGTGGGAAGCCTGACCACCCTTTTGGGAGTACCCCCTACCCCCTCCCCCCAGATACCTGATTGGACATTTTGTTGTTGTCCCAGAAGTCAGTCTCTTCATCAACCTTCTTGGGGTTAGTCAACTTGCTGTCAACCAGATGTTGGTGCAACTCTGTAAAACAGGTATTGAGCATGTGCTCCCTCAAAATCAGGTAGTACAGCCCATTGAAATCATCTACCTTGCAGCCCTTCACCCAGCTCTTAAATGCCTTGCTGGAATATTCTAAGAAGTCCACCTAGCACTGGGTTGGGAATTTGTGGCTGCCCCTGAACCTCTGTCTAGACCTCACAAGGGTCAACCCAAATTTGTTAAGAAGAATGGCCTACATGGGGGCATACTTGGTCAGGTCCTCTACTTCTGGTGTCAGGAGTGTGTCCCTCCCCATCATGCTACCCCCCAGTACTCCTCTGGGACCTTGTGTACCCTCAAAGCTACCTCATATGCTGAGAATCATTTATCAATATCATCCCCACCACATAACTGGGCACTATGTCCTTGGGTATTAGGACTCTCACCTCTCCATTGGACACTGCTAGTATACTGCCAGCATTACTGATGGACTCCATCTGCTTGGCGTTCAAGTCCAGCTCTCTGAGACTGAGCTCATGGGTCAGCCTCTTCTCCTCCATGGCCTGTCTCTCTCTCTCTTGCCAACCTCTCCTCAGATTCCAGTTTTAGTTTGGCTAGCTCCAGCTTGAGCTTCCTGTCCTCTTTCCTGTCCTCCAACTCCACCTGGGATAGGCCCCTGGAGGATACACTGTTCCCTGCCCCATCTTGGGCATCTTGGTTATCTTCTGGGGGGCAGTTGAACTCTCCCCACTGCTTAGGACCCCATCCTAGGTCCTGCTCCTCATCGTCTGATACTGCTCCTCCCTCCTTATCACTATCATCCTCTCCTGAAGTGGACTGCCATGTTGCACCTCCTCCAAGGCTCTGAGGGCTTCCTGAAGATCCAGTTTGGTACCCTTCCTGTCTGATCTCAGACCCTTTTGCTTGCAGAGTTTCATCAGCTCAGCCCTGCTGAGGGTGTCAAAGGTACACAGCTCCACCTCCATGGTGCAAAAAAAGAAGGTAGGGCACTTAAATCTAGAAAAGGGAGAAAATGGCCAATGTTAAACTAAGGAGGATTTTAAAAAGGGGTCACTCTGATGTAAAATAATTTATCTGGGATTCTTGTGTAACACAAATCACTGTATCGTACTGCACAAACACAAATCTTGATCCACACCGCTGAACACCAATGTGAGAAATTGGGTTGGTTGTAGACTGGGATGTGAGTCCAGGTCAAGCAACTACCACAATCCCTAGCACTGTGAACCACAAAAAGTCACTAAATTAATCTGTGCTTAACCCTGGGTAGCTTGGCAAAAAAAGTAGTCAGGCTTAACTTAGAAGCAATGTGCAAAGTGTTTATACAGCACACAGTCATAAAGTGAAAGCACAACACAAGAAAAATCCCAAACCAATATAGAAAAATAGAGTACAAATAAAAAAAAATGATTCAACACCAAAACAACAAAAATCCAATCAGTATAATCAGAGTTATGATTTTTTAAAGTTCTAAGTGAAATCTAGCACCTGTAAAGTGTGACATAAACTGATATACTAAAGTAAAACGCTCCCACATGAAAGAAATAACATTTTTAAATAATTAGAAGCAACTTTATCATAATTTTGCAAGGTGTTGCATGATTTATGTGGAAGGATTCTGAACAACTCCGTGAGGCCCGAAGCCTCCTGACGAGCTGCCCCTGCCCGCCAGCTACACATTGGCCCGATATCCGTCATGCCCATCTGCCCCACATGGTGCCTAGCCACAGAAGGGCTCCAACGGCCCGCAGGAGGCACTGGGACCCGGCTGCTGGGATCCAGACTCCTTAATGCCTGAAGCCTTCTAACGTTTTACCCCAGCCAGCCAGCTTCACACAGGTTTGTGGACCAAGACAGCAAACCTATACGTCATCTGGGCATCTGGACAGGTGGCAGCGAACCTCTCCTGCAGATGGGGCAGGCCCTGTTTGCTGGAGCCCAGCCGCATGTTCAGTTATCTTCCGCACACCATCTCCGGCATTGTCCCTTTCCCTGAGGCTGTCGTCCTGCTATCTCCATCAGCCCAGGGGGGACGCTGCGGTCCGGCAAGACAGTCCTGGTGACTCTGCGATACTGAGCGACCGCAGCTCAGAATCACAGGTGCCGATATGTTACCCCATTCAGAGTGAGGACGGACAGTTCTCTTCACTGTGGGGGTTGGCTAGGAGCATCAACATTTTAAAGGCACCGCAATGTGGATATGGGTCCTGCCCCAGAGATTACCATTTTCTACATTGGGCAGTAGAGCCTGATCAGACACGAACACATTGCCCGATTTAATTTATCCAGGGTCTGTCTGACTTGAAAGTTTTTCCCAGACAGTCATTTTGGTCTTTACGTTTTCGATCTAAGATGGAGGCCCTCCCTACAAGCAAAAGCGAAAGAGGACTGGCCTTTCCCAGACTCACACCAGATAAGGAAGGACTTAGACAAGCATAAAGAATACAAGGGAAAAGGGACTACGGGCACTCCACCAAAGCAGGAACATCCTGGTCTAAAGTATCGACATCTTGAAATAATAATGGCTGATCCTACACTGAACTCATTAAGTGCAACAAAACTATAAGTAAGAAGATCCCAGACCCTTCCCCCAACTGAGTTGCTTCCTAAATGGTAATGGAATGCCCACCTTTTAGGAGTTGAGATGATTCTGCCTCTCAGTTTACTATTTTCCCGACAAGCTATCCACATCTATTATATCGCAAGCTCTCACCTTCATCCCTTCCCTCTGGCATAACTGATGACTCCCACCATGATTATAGTTTATGACGAGTTGTCACTGATGCATGCAGTCACTTCCCAAATACCCACCTCCCTAACAGTCCAGCAGAAATCATTAGATTCCCACATTCCTATGTATACTATGAATATTGCGACCCTTTGAGGATCACGCTAACTCCCATCAGACATGGATCCTGCGTCACACTTCTCACTCCACAACAACTTAGAATCAGACGGCTGCAATGCCCATAAAATTAAATACCCACCTAATCTAACGATAAAGGCCTCCAAAGCCCTCAAACACCAACTTCTCAAAATGCACCCATAAACACTAATATCCGACCCATACTTCTGCACATCTAAAGGAACCATAACTAATGATCTCATATTTTACACAAAAAAAAGAGCTCAATGGAGGAAAACCCTCTACTCGATGCTATCTATCTCTACATCCACGAAAACCTCACGCAGCCTAAGACTATCAGGAGCCCCCTCACCCATCCTCAATGCAAAATTAACCATCTCCATTTTTAACAATGGGATTATACTCATCCAGTCATTTGACCACAACCTTGACTTATTCAATGAATTCTTCCCTGTCATCAAACAGGAGGTACCTAATAATAAGACAGACCCCTCTCTAGATCCTACCAGATATACACTCGACCAGCTGGAACCCCAAGATTTGTCTTCTCATATCCTTACCACTATAGACAGTCCACCCCCTCCCCCATGCACCACCACACCAATCAGACCACACAATACGAACTCTGCCACTCCTCCTGACGGTGTAGAGGCAGCCCCGACTCACCACACAAATCCATGACCTCTCATCACTACTAGAAGGGACACAGATCGACGCAATGACAAAAGTATATCCACCACCACTTCCCCACATCCGAGCCCAGATTACAAGCCCCAAAGCTCTACCACACATACCTCTCCCCCTCTTACCCTTCCCGACAAAACCTTGAAAAACAATTAAATGCAGATCACCCACACACCTCCGTACACCATGCCCCAAACCACATCCTCATGTTACCACGCCGAGATAGAGTCCAGATTTGGGGAAATTACACAGGAACTACAGCAACTCACATCTGACCTACACAATCTAACGAGCACCAAAGCAGAGCTGGCCTACAACAGGTAGCTCCTCAAAGATACCTGTTAGTAAAAGGCCGATCAAACCTAATAATGACATATACTAATCTCACCTACCAACAAACACTTACAACTGGTCTGCTACCATCCAGCCACCCCTTGTCACAAGATGGCGATCCACACCCTACCCCAACGCCTCCTCTAGACCATCTATCAGTCATTGACTTCCACTCCCTTCTCCTCATGTTCAAGACTGCACACCATGCCCTCCCATATAGCCTGAATCCCATCCTAACAATTGCCCCAAACCCACACAGAGGGCCTGATTCACAGAACTAACTTACGTCAAAAACGTAAAGTTAGTACTTTTCGGTATTCACAGAATACACTTACCACAACTAACTTTATGTCCGCTCCCGGGCCTGGAGATTCCGGCCCTGTGGCGGAGATTCCGGCCCTGTGGCGGAATCTCCGCCTCCGGGCCGGAATACCCTCATTTAGGCCGTTTGAGCATTGAAACGGCCTAAATGAGGGTATTCCGGCCCGGAGGTGGAGATTCCGCCACAGGGCCGGAATCTCCGCCACAGGGCCGGAATCTCCGGCCCGGGAGCGGACATGAAGTTAGTTGTGGTAAGTGTATTCTGTGAATACCGAAAAGTACTAACTTTACGTTTTTGACGTAAGTTAGTTCTGTGAATCAGGCCCAGTGAACGGAGACCAAACTCTAGAGATGTAAATAAGGCCAACCTCAAACCAGTATCCATCACAGAGAAAACCTCAGCGGACACCAAACCTCACCTGATGTACATGCTCCTAAATTGCAGGTCGGCCATGAAACATGCAGTGGACATAGCTGACCTCATCCTTACGCATGATCTTGACCTAGTTCTCCTAACTGAAACATGGCTAAATAAAGCCTCTTCACCTATCCTTGACATTTTAGTCCCACCAGGCTGTGGTATTATAAGAGCAGATAGACCAAAAAGATCGGGGTGGCACAGCCTGTTTACACCGCAATAACCTTATGGTAAATCAATAACAAACCATTGGCCTTTCCACCTGCGAATATCTATGCATAAACACATTGTGAGCAACAACAGTCCCCTATGTAAATTACATGTGATCTACCACCCTCCAGGCGACAACCTCTCATTCATCAAACAAATTATGGAAATCATCACTTCCAACGTAGGGCAACACTGCTCTGAAATCTTCCTCGGAGAGTTCAAACTTCATTGGAATGACCACAATGACCCCTCAGTTAATAGCCTAAAAACCTTCCTAGCTGACCTCAACCTGGACCAAATCTGTGACAGTCCAATGCACAAACTGGGTGCAACACTGGTTCTTGTCATTGCTAGGACAAACTCCATCAAACTTGTATTGATCGTCCCATGTGACTGGACGGACCACCACTGCATCACCTTCCTTATCACTGAACCAACGAAGACACATAAACCCTAACTTAAGAAGCCCAAACAGTGGAAAAGGAACACTCGCAACATAAACCTCAATGATTTGACGACCCTCTGCAACAACTTACTGCCTCCGCCAGTGGACATGACAGATGTCTATGACCTCATTACATATTATAACAACTATGACTAGCATACTTGACACAGTTTCACCCTTTCAGCTGAAAAGACTGTCCTCTAAAGACTCCAAACCATGGTACAATGGGAGCCTAAATGAACAAAGACGCAACCTGAGACTAGCTGAACGTGCATGGAGATCTTCACCATCCCTAGAACACCTTAATATAGCATAATATAACATAACATAACATGTGCATTTGTAAAGCGCACGTTCACCCGTAGGTAACTTGGCACTGAATAACAGATATTTCTTGTTACCCAACTCAATGGTACACATTTAAGTACCTGAGATCATGGAGGAGCACCTACAACAAACACATTAGAATCTCAAAAGCAAATTTCTGCAAAGTTCAATTAAACAATGGCAGAAATCACCCAAGAAAACTGTTGGAAATTATCAAACATCAATCCACTCAACAACCCAATGCCTCCACATTAGGCCCCAACCCACAACCAAACTGCAACAAATTTGCCTCCTCCTTCCTTGAAAAATCTAAAAAGATAGAAAAAGACTTCCAAACAGCAAAGGAACACCTCACAATGATACCTCCATATATCCCCCACACGCCGCTGACTGTACAAACCCATACCAATATGGACTAAGCCTCAAAACCAAAGTGTCATGGAACAGTTTGAAAACCTTTGACGAAAATTCCATTCTTAAGATCTTAACAACACTTAAACAAATCAAATCACTTCTGTAACACTCTTCCAGCCAACATCTTCAGCAAGATCAAAACGTCTCTAATACCCCTCTGGACCAAGATAGTGAATGCTTCACTACTGCAAGGAACCCTTTCAAACTGCCTAAAAGTAGGGCAGGTAACACCCATTCTATTAAAAAACACAGCTGACCACACAATCCCAGATAACTACAGTCCAATATCTGCTATTCCTGCCCTAGCAAAGCTACTGGAGAAATGTGGCCATTCCCAACTATGCAGCCACATAGCTCAATTCCACCTTATTGAACAGTTCCAATCAGGCTTCCGTTAGGGCTATAGCACGGAAACAGCCCTGACACACATTGTCGATGACACACTCAGAATACTAGATCAAAATGAATCATGCCTCCTAATCCTCCTAGACCTATCCTCAGCCTTCGATACGGTCAAACATAACAATCTCCTGGACATACTTGGATACAGAATGGGTTTATCAGAGGCTGTCCTAAAGTGGTTCACCTCTTTCTTAGACAACCGAACTCAAAGAATCAAGATTAACCAATCGCTGTCCACTACCACTTCGGTCACCCTGGGAGTCCCTCAGGGTTCCTCCTTATCACCTACCGCCTTCAATCTATTCATGGAGCCCTTAACGGAAATTCTGAAACTCTCCAATGTTCATTACCACATGTATGTGGATGATACCCAACTATACCTAAAAATATCATCCCTAGATGGTATACGTTTACTCAACACAACTTTTAAAAAAAAACATAACTGGCTGACCAGATACCACCACAAACTCAACTTGCTCAAAACCGAATTGCCCCACCACAAAGACACATCGACATTGAAGACTGGAGGAAACACTTAACAGCCTTCAATTTCACACCACACATCATAGATTCCACAAGATCACTGGGAATAACAGTCGACAAGAATCTTAAAAAGCAAGAACACAGCGCAGCCACCAGAGGAGCAAACTTTCATATGAACATTCTTAGAAAAATAAACACTTCCTCAACACTGACGACCTCAAATCAGCCGTGCAAGGTCTAGTGATACCCAGAATAGACTATGGGAATACAACCCTATGTGGTTTGCCGAGATCCAGACTGGCTCCACTAAGAACTTCCCTCAACTCGGCTTCAAGACTCGTCACTGGCTCCAAAAAGAACAACCACATCGCCCCTGATCTAAAGCCATTGAGCCAGCTCCCTTATGAGGCAAGAACACAGTTGAAAATTGCTTGCATGACACATAAAGCCTTGCACTTCAACACACCAAGGTATCTAGCGGATAAACTGGAATTGTCAGGCGGTTGCAGAATGTCGTGAAGCACCAGCGCCTTACTATTGAAACCTCAAAAAATTCAGAAAAAGAAAACATACAACCATACTATCTCGGGACTAGCACCTAGGTTCTGGAACGCCCTGCCCCCGGAAATCAGAATGAACCCTTCAAGCACTTCCTTCAAAAAAGAATTCAAACTACTTTCAATGAACAAAACTTTACCCTGCTCCCAATGCTTGATTTAGCTGGGTACTAATCAGACGCAGTTCACCAACCAGAATCTGCACTTGACTCTACATGCAGATGGCTAACACACTCTTGAGTGCCTTCCGGATCTACAACGAGTATTGACAACATTTATGTATCCTGTAAGCTACTCACATATATGTTTCTAGTTTATCCTGCTTTCTAGTTGATGTAACATTTGTAAAGCGGTCTGATATCCTTCCAGGGTCTAGTTCGAGCTATATAAAACTTTATAAATAAAATAAATAAATAAATAAAGTCATTTTCCGGGGTCGGCTCATGCCTGGGCTCTCAGAGCTGAGCTAGACCATTGGCTTGGCTCTGGCTTGGCTGTCTCTGTTAATTTGTTGGCTCACCCACCTCTACATATTCCCCCTGCACATACCTTTTTCCTAAAGCATTGCAAATCTCAACTCCAGTCCGCATAACTCAGCATCCGGGTAGAGACACGCTCTACCTTTTCATTTCACTGCTCAGTCTCCAGCCTATTCCACGAGAATAGGTTTGTTGATTCTCACCTCCTCGACGATCTGCCGTAAATGTCTTTGAAATGTATGTCCGTGTATAATAATGATCACATTATATTGTAGCAGCCCCTGGCAATGGAAGAACAACCATTTTAAGCGTGCTTTGTCTTACATCAATAAAATACAGTACCAGAAAACCTAGTTAGACGGTGTTATTTACCAGGGAAATTTTGATAAAATGCATGGCTTTTCAAGTTTCACCGAAATAAAACTGCAGGATGCTTAGTAGCTGCTTGTCACATTTAAATTCTAGCTGTAGCTT
The DNA here is from genome assembly GCA_963921515.1 of Calotriton arnoldi. Taxonomy (NCBI): domain Eukaryota; kingdom Metazoa; phylum Chordata; class Amphibia; order Caudata; family Salamandridae; genus Calotriton; species Calotriton arnoldi. The sequence continues at coordinate 36,278 of CAWUFW010018595.1, forward strand.
TACTACCACAGCATATTGTGTTACTATAGTACCTGAACATTTTCCATTACCATAATCTGTTGTCATGTGAGAACAAAACACTGTAGCTCAGTAAAACAATGCACCCTATTCAGAGTCAGAGAAAAGCTGAGCCCCGGATGCTTCAGTCTCTCATTGTCTTACAGCCCACACCATTTCGACACAATTCCGAAGCTCTCGTGTACCTATATGCATCATTACAGAGAAGGGAGCCGGAATACCAAGTAGTGTAATTCAGCATGCGGTAACAACACACACATCTGAATCATTCAAGCCCTTCTTTGTGTTTGGCTGGAAAAAAAGACAGACAATAACCATGGATGTTCATGTCAAACAGAAACGCCAGAGTCCTGATTGATTGCTGGAGATTTGCTATCTCTCACTTTCTATGTGACATTGCGTGCAGTCAGTTTCTGTGTGAGCCCATTCTGTTCGTATGTAATTAGAAGAAAACCTAAATTGAATTCTAGTAAAACGACAAAGCGTGGCTCTATTGATTATATGGGAGTGATGGTCTCCCCCTCTGAGGCCTTCTGCTGACATCATGGGCTAATATACTCTATTTCTTGTTTGTTTGTTTGCTTGCTTCATTTGTATCACAAAGATAATGCCATAACAAAGCAGGCTTCTAATCGTCTACTGCACAAATAATAAAGCACCATGCATAAGAAAACCATGCAAAGGCAAACATTATACATGATATTGCTGATAATTTGCAAACAGAGAGGCTAGAAACAGGAAAACCTTGCGAACAGCTTTTCAGCTTATGCTTCGAACTGCCGAAGAAAACAATCTGCAGGACTTAGGATCAATAGTTTGGCTCCTAACTTCATACATCGCTATCCAGCGGCAGCCACTGTAAGATCAACAGCTGAGGCTCTGAAACACTTCTCATGTTGGAACCGTTTGCTGAGATATGCCCTTGAACAATTTTCCACATTGAACAAAGTACATAGGGTTTTTGGTTGGCGAGGGTATGCACCTAAGCCGGGCAGAACCCACCACTCTAGTCAGGGTAAGGGAGTGACACACTAAAGATAACCCCTGCTCACCCCCTTGGTAGCTTGGCAGAGCAGTCAGCTTATCCCAGAGGCAATGTGTAAAGCATTTTCGCAACACACAGATCAACAAGTGACACACTAGGCACACCATAAAAGAGACTGCACACAAGGTTATCTAAAAATATCCTTTGTATTATACATAAAACACATTAGACCACAATCACATAACTCAGAAGCAGTTTGCTAACTAGGCTATTGTCATAAGCATGAATAGTGGAATAGCATAAATACTTATAAGTTGTACGGTCATAAATCACTTTGCCATAAGGCATTTGTCATAACACATGTCACAAAAACATTAGGCATAACATCACAATTAGGGCCAGAGAGTAACTACTTATAGGTTGCATATGTTATCAAACATCATTTAGGCCCAACCCCACCTTATATCATTACTGTGCACATTATGCCGTTTCTGAAAATCCCAATATTGGGTATTGAGTTACTGCACAGCATGGAACTGCAGCAGTTAGATCACGGAGGTATTCCTCACTTATTGGAACTGCGGTAATCAACAGAAATACACCCCCCAGGTATGGGTCAGGACGGAGGGGCATACACGCACTGCCCCGGCAGCGCAGAGACCTTGCTGGGTCCCCTGTGGCTGGAATTACTTCAAGGCAGCTGCCCGCAACAATGCGGTGCAGTTGCCGCGATCACTGTGCCTTTCCCCCAGGTAGGAGCAGCTGCTTTCCCCCAGCCGGGCAGGCGGGGAGAACACAAAGTGTTGGGCAATAGCAGGGAGACCTCACCTGGTCCTTTCACCACGATCAAGGCATCCAGGCAGCTGCCCGCGTCTGTGCAGTGCAGCTGCAAGCCGAGCCATCTGATGGTGCCACGCCTCCAGGGATTTCGGCCGGAATGCTGCTCTTCCTGATTGTGGCTGGTCTGGCAGCTCCTCCCTAGCTCCGCCCAATCTGGGTGTGGCTGGGACTACGGCAGCCTGGGGCTAGTTGCCAGACAACGCCTGGAACTTTTCTTACGCTCGCTCAGTGGGCAAGCGGCTGGGCTCAGATTGGAAGGGCCTTCTCTCCCTCTGGGCTTCACAACCCGGCACGGCAGCGTCTCATGTCTTGCACACCACTAAAAAGGGGGGGATCAGCCCAGCAATCGGTCCATGAGTTTCCAAAAGCACGCAGGGAAGTTTCCCCACAAGTTAAGTACAAGGGGCTTCTAGAGAGTAAGCACAAGCTTCCAGATGCTAGTTCTCTTTTAAGGTGGAAAATACAGTGATCCCCACACGCTGTTCTGTAATTTGGTGAAAGAACAGTCTAGTCCTTTCTCCTGCTCTAGGCAGGAGCAGCAACTGCAGGCCGGCCCACCCCACATACAGCAGGGGCAGCGCTCCTCACAAAGTTTTTCAGCTCTCCTCCCAGGCAAGTTACCTTTAGATCCAGCAAGGAACATGCCTGAAGTCTTTGATCTCCCTGAGACTTCCAACAGGAGGCAAGCACGCACAAGCCCTTGGAGATTCTTCACAAGTAGGATACCACAGCAGGGCAAAAAGAGCCAGTCTTTTTCCTCCACCACAGACAGAAGCAGCAAATGCAGGCCAACCCATACCCAGCGCCTGTCAACCAGATGTTGAATACACAAACAGCCAGAGGCACACAGAATGATAAAGCAAGAAAATACCCACTTTCTAAAAGTGGCGTTTTCAAACTCACAATTTAAAAATCACCTTTACCAAAAGGTGGGTTAATAAATTCTGAGTTCAGAGAGCCTAAACTCCATTTTCCATCTTGTCCCTACTGGAAGCTACACATGTAAAATGGATGGTTACAGTGCAGCCACAATGATAGCCTATGGGACAGATAGCCTTTCAACAGTGAAAAATGAAATACACAGTATTTCACTATCAGGACATGTCACACACACCAGTACATGTCCTACCTTTCACATACACTACACCCTGCCCATGGGGGTACCTTGGGCCTACCTTAGGGGTGCTTTACATGTAAGGAAAGGGAAGGTTTGGGCTTGGCAAGTGGGTGCACTTGCCAGGTCAACATAGCAGATTACAACTGTCTGCGCGTACAGTTGTAGTGTCCAGTGACAGGTGTAGTGTCCAGTGACAGGTCTGAGATACATTTACCTAGCTACTCATGTGGGTGGCACAACCGGTGCTGAAAGCCCACTAGTAGCATTTTATTTACAGGCCCTGGCACACACTGTGCACTTTACTAGGGACTTACCAGTAAATCAAATATTTCAATCATGGATAACCAATCATATCATAATTTACACAGAGAGCATATGCAATTTAGCGCTGATCAGCAGTGGTAAAGTGCCCAGAATCAGCCGCGGCTACTGCAGGTAAGAGCGGTGGGGCCAGGTGAGGGGGGATTTCGAGAGACGACCACGAGGGAAAATTAAATAAATAATTAATTTTCCCTCGTGGTTGTCTCTCGAAATCCCCCTTCACCTGGCCCTACCGCTCTTACCTGCAGCGGCCGTGCCTGCCCAGAATCCTATAGCCAATGAAAACAGGGTCAGAAAAATAGAAGGCAAAAGGCAAAACGTTTGGGGATAAACCTGCAAAAAGGGCCAGGTCTAACAGTACCCTAAATTTGATCTAAAAGATTAACCTTGCGGTACTGTTAATGTATTCAAATCCATATTCTTTTAGATTAATAATCACACAAATTCCTAAATTTTACAGGACCTGGAGACTATCAGGAGAATGCTGAGACAAATTTAGGTAGACTGTGGAATAATAAAATACGTCTTGAAAATGCAATAGATTGCACTAGTTCTAGTTTGCTGTTGGTAGAAGGGAAACGTCCTTCCTGTGATAAAACAAACATGGAGTTGCACAGCCTTCACTATTGTAGATATTTGTAAACAAAAGACAAATTAGGTTCGAACTTGGCTACTAAATTTCTTACTGATTATACAGACAAAGGGGGTGAGGCTAAAGCAATAGGCAATTTAAGTCCTGATGAGGACAGCCAAGCAGTACCCAATATTAAGATTAGTTTTTCTTACATTGAGATACTAATAATTGGGACATTCATACGTCTATCTGCTGTAGAGAAGCAGTAATGAATTAATGTCGTCTGAACTTTCAGCCATTAGTATCACATATGTCTGGCAAAAATTCAGTCCCGGAGGTTCGTGTAGATACTGAGCAAGAGAGGTGAGTGGGCAAATTCCTGATGCTACATATGAATAGATTAGTTGGCTCTGATGGTCCCCATCATTGTGCCTCAGCAATTCCAGACATGGCTTGGAACTGTCATACAATCCATGCGAAAAGCTGAAGATGGGGATATGCTTCTTGCCTCCATTGACATTTTAATACAAGCTGGACAGGATGGCAAGTCTGTTTGTATTCTACTTCCCCAGGCGCCAGAAGATACTGAAGAAAGCATTTTGGACAAGGAAACCCATGGATGGAACGCCTCGAGATTTGCCCACCCACTCCTATGTTGCTGAGCAAGAAGAACGATGGAGGCAACTGCTCCCATGAAAATGGCATATGAGGTTTATTCGTCTGGATTGGGAATTCAACATTGAGAACTAGAAGAGGAGCTGAAGGTAGAAAATGTAACCAAGTAATGACATATAGTCTGGCATTTTGAAGCCTCCTTAAGTAATTGAGATAATGGAGGCTGGATGATGCCTACAGCACTGATGCATGTGTTACAGCAAACAAATGATGGACGGAATGCTGACAATGCAAACATTCTCCCCCAGTCAAAAGATCTGGGTTAAATCCATCGTTCTTTTGCCCACTACGCCACCCCAGTTTGAACCCAGCCATATGCAAATCTTGACCCTGTGCCCCATGGGAACAGTCCAGACCGAACTGCCAGGCCAGGTCCTCCCTGGACTGGAAACAAGCATCCTGGGACCGGTTTCAGGGTATGTCACCCTTCTTCAGCCAGGCTAGCTTGAATCCAGTGGCACAGTGAGCAAGGGACCCACGTCTGGGCATACCCATCCCACTTAGGGCGAAAAGTGATACAGCAAACAAATGATGGACGGAATGCTGACAATGCAAACATTCTCCCCCAGTCAAAAGATCTGGGTAAAATCCATCGTTCTTTTGCCCACTACGCCACCCCAGTTTGGACCCAGCCATATACAAATCAGTCTTGACCCTGTGCCCCATGGGAACAGTCCAGACCGAACTGCCAGGCCAGGTCCTCCCTGGACCGGAAACAAGCATCCTGGGACCGGTTTCAGGGTATGTCACCCTTCTTCAGCCAGGCTAACTTGAATCCAGTGGCACAGTGAGCAAGGGACCCACGTCTGGGCATACCCATCCCACTTAGGACGAAAAGTGTTACAGCAAACAAATGATGGACGGAATGCTGACAATGCAAACATTCTCCCCCAGTCAAAAGATCTGGGTTAAATCCATTGTTCTTTTGCCAACTACGCCACCCCAGTTTGGACCCAGCCATATGCAAATCAGTCTTGACCCTGTGCCCCATGGGAACAGTCCAGACCGAACTGCCAGGCCACGTCCTCCCTGGACCGTAAACAAGCATCCTGGGACCGGTTTCAGAGTATGTCACCCTTCTTCAGCCAGGCTAGCTTGAATCCAGTGGCACAGTGAGCAAGGGACCCACGTCTGGGCATACCCATCCCACTTAGGGCGAAAAGTGTTACAGCAAACAAATGATGGACGGAATGCTGACAATGCAAACATTCTCCCCCAGTCAAAAGATCTGGGTTAAATCCATCGTTCTTTTGCCCACTACGCCAACCCTGTTTGGACCCAGCCATATGCAAATCAGTCTTGACCCTGTGCCCCATGGGAACAGTCCAGACCGAACTGCCAGGCCAGGTCCTCCCTGGACCGGAAACAAGCATCCTGGGACCGGTTTCAGGGTATGTCACCCTTCTTCAGCCAGGCTAGCTTGAATCCAGTGGCACAGTGAGCAAGGGACCCACGTCTGGGCATACCCACCCCACTTAGGGCGAAAAGTGTTACAGCAAACAAATGATGGACGGAATGCTGACAATGTAAACATTCTCCCCCAGTCAAAAGATCTGGGTTAAATCCATCGTTCTTTTGCCCACTACACCACCCCAGTTTGGACCCAGCCATATGCAAATCAGTCTTGACCCTGTGCCCCATGGGAACAGTCCAGACCGAACTGCCAGGCCAGGTTCTCCCTGGACCGGAAACAAGCATCCTGGGACCGGTTTCAGGGTATGTCACCCTTCTTCAGCCAGGCTAGCTTGAATCCAGTGGCACAGTGAGCAAGGGACCTACGTCTGGGCATACCCATCCCACTTAGAGCGAAAAGTGTTACAGCAAACAAATAATGGATGGAATGCTGACAATGCAAACATTCTCCCCCAGTCAAAAGATCTGGGTTAAATCCATCGTTCTTTTGCCCACTACGCCACCCCAGTTTGGACCCAGCCATATGCAAATCAGTCTTGACCCTGTGCCCCATGGGAACAGTCCAGACCGAACTGCCAGGCCAGGTCCTCCCTGGACCAGAAACAAGCATCCTGGGACCGGTTTCAGGGTATGTCACCCTTCTTCAGCCAGGCTAGCTTGAATCCAGTGGCACAGTGAGCAAGGGACCCACGTCTGGGCATACCCATCCCACTTAGGGCGAAAAGTGTTACAGCAAACAAGTGATGGACGGAATGCTGACAATGCAAACATTCTCCCCCAGTCAAAAGATCTGGGTTAAATCCATCGTTCTTTTACCCACTACGCCACCCCAGTTTGGACCCAGCCATATGCAAATCAGTCTTGACCCTGTGCCCCATGGGAACAGTCCCGACCGAACTGCCGGGACAGGTCCTCCCTGGACCGGAAACAAGCATCCTGGGACCGGTTTCAGGGTATGTCACCCTTCTTCAGCCAGGCTAGCTTGAATCCAGTGGCACAGTGAGCAAGTGACCCACGTCTGGGCATACCCATCCCACTTAGGGCGAAAAGTGTTACAGCAAACAAATGATGGACGGAATGCTGACAATGCAAACATTCTCCCCCAGTGAAAAGATCTGGGTTAAATCCATCGTTCTTTTGCCCACTACGCCACCCCAGTTTGGACCCAGCCATATGCAAATCAGTCTTGACCCTGTGCCCCATGGGAACAGTCCAGACCGAACTGCCAGGCCAGGTCCTCCCTGGACCGGAAACAAGCATCCTGGGACTGGTTTCAGGGTATGTCACCCTTCTTCAGCCAGGCAGCACTGATGCAGCCATCATGGCCACTGTACACAAAATAGAATCACCAAGAGCCTTCGAGAACCTCAGTAGCACAGTAGCAGAACTTACCATCAGCAGTCAGGAGGAAGATGTGGTGTGGGAAGAACACTTTCACATCCGTTGTAAAACTCAGGTGAGGAAGTAGATTGCCTACGAGAGCAAAGGTGTTTAGTGTTTAGATGTTCTACAGCAGTTGCTGTAGAAAAAACTAAGGTTCGGCTCTAGCAATAATAGTATGAGGAGAAGCAACAGCAGGTCATTCAGAAGAAGATGGTAGCCCACCAATGGGAGCTGCTGATGAAAAACGCTAAAGTACACCAGAACACTCTTGCATTGACACCACACAATTCTTGCATTGTGAGTATAAGGAAATATTAACAAAACCCATGAAATATTATCATTCTATGGCACCATTTCCCAAAATATGTGGCTAAAAATCCACTGGATTTATAGGCAAATTAAATATTCTACAAATACAATTTGACTTGACCGCTTATATTTGCATAATGCAGAAAGCATTTCCTTAATTTATATCCTCCACTTTCTTTCATTTTACCAGGATCCTCCTTGCAAGAAATTGGATTGTAGGTTGATTGGGGGTAGGGGAAGCCCTGGTCAAACAATGACCACAATCCATGTCAGGAAGAGGCATGCGTCAACCCTAAATTAAACAGTGCTCAACCTCTGGTAGCTTGGCACAGAGCAGTCACGCTTAACTGAGAGACAATGTGTAACGTATTCGGGCAACTCTTCATACAGTAAGAAAGTGAAAACATCACATAAAAAGGATCTCACACCAAGTTAGAAAAATGTAGTTATATTAATAAAAAAAATATGACCAAGACCAAAATGACAAACATTTAATCAGTTAAACCGAAGATATACAATTTTAAATGTTTTAGTGAAAGTAGCGCCAAAAAGCACAAAGCGCCAACTGTGACAATCTTGTCACGTCAAACCAGGATAAAATCACAAGTTCAGGCCAACCATGATGGAGAGCAGGCCGGCTACAGGGACCAAGTTAGGCCTGCTGAACAAAGTACCTTAAATCCTGGTATGCGATCTACGCAGCGTTGCTTTGCAAGACTTTGCGTCACCCGGCGTCAGTTCCAAGGAAACTGTGTGAGGCTTTTTCGGGCTTGGTGCCACTTTGCATTGGTTCCAGTGAGCTGTGCAATGAAATTTGGCAGACCTTTGCATTGCTTCACATTGGTTCCGAAGGAGCTGGCAGCTATGCGGCGAGGTTTTGCTGTGCTTTTCATTGCTTCCGGGGACCACAGCTGGGCTTGGCAGAGCACCTTCAGATCTGCTTCCAAGGTTCCAGGACTGGAGTGGAACCATTTGGGAGAGCAGCACTCAGAGATGGCAGGGTCTAGGTGCTGGTTTCAAAGTTGTTGGAAGCCTTTTGTATCCCTGAAGGTTCTGATCAGGAGGCAAACCAACTAGCCCTCGGAGTCACTCTGGAGTCCTGGGTTCAGGGTTGAAGGTCCAATCCTTCTCACCCAAGAAAGGCAGCAGCAGGAGCAGGTCAGCACAGCAGGGCAGCAGTCCTTCAGAACAACAGTACAGCAGAGTGGCAGTTTCCTTTCAGCAGCACAGCAGTTCTACTTCCTAGCAGAGTATACACAGGTCCAGAAGTGTACTGAAGAGTTGGTGTCTGAGGTCCAGTATTTATGCCCAGTTTTGCCTCTGAAATGGGGAGAAGCCTCTAGAGCCGTGGTACTCATAGTACGGCCCGCGGGCCGCCAGCGGCCCGGCACCCCTTCATTGGCGGCCCGCGGACCTTACCTTGCCGTCTCTATGTTTCCAATGAGGCCGGCAGTAAACACAAAAGATGACCGCAGGAGCATACTTAGCAAATATGTATTAAATGCTCCTGCGGCCATCTTCTGTGTTTACTGCCAGCCTCTGTGAGGTCACACATGGCACCGTCGGAAAGCTTCCCAAAAGGCCCTTTAAAAGTCAGCTGGAAGCGCTTTCACAGCCGACTTTTAAAGGGCCTTTTGGGAAGCTTCCTGTTTCGTGTTGCCGACGACGTCCTCTTCTCCTGCAGCCTGAACATTAGACTTAAGCACATTCAGAATTTGGACAATTGTGCCTGGAGAGACAGAGAGACAGAGACACAGATAGAGACATAGACAGAGAGACACAGACAGAGACACAGATAGAGACAGAGAGACCAACACAGATAGAGACAGATAGATAGAGACAGATAGATAGAGACAGATAGATAGACAGAGAAATACAGAGACAGAGATAGATAGAGATAGATAGATAGCGATAGATATAGAGATAGATAGATAGCGATAGATATAGAGATAGATATATGGATAGATAGAGATAGAGAGATAGAGATATAGAGATAGATAGAGATAGAGATACAGAGAGAGATAGAGATATAGAGATAGATAGAGATAGAGATACAGATAGATAGAGATATAGATAGATAGATAGATAGAGATAGAGAGATAGAGATAGAGATAGATAGATAGATAGATAGATGGATAGAGATTGAGAGATAGAGGGATAGAGATAGTGATAGATAGATAGTTAGATAGATAGATGGATAGAGATAGAGAGATAGATAGAGCTAAATAGATAGATATAGATAGATAGATAGATAGATAGATAGATGGATAGAGATAGATAGATATATAGAGATAGATAGATAGATAGATAGAGATAGAGATAGATAGATAGATAGATAGATAGAGATAGATAGATAGAGAGAGATAGATAGAGAGAGATAGAGAGAGAGAGATAGATAGAGATAGATAGATAGAGAGAGAGAGATAGATAGATAGAGAGAGATAGATAGAGAGAGATAGATAGATAGATAGAGATAGATAGAGATAGATAGATGTGTGTATGCCAGGTCTGGTGGCTCAGTGGACTAATGCGTCCGCTGCAGGGACCTGTGGTTGACCTCATGGTCACAGGTTTTTTTGTTTTTTTTACTCTAGCCCTGCCCCCCACTGACCCCGCCCCCACCGGTGTGGCCCTCGGCCACAAACCACACTGTAAATTTGGCCCCAGAGAGAAAGTTTGTGAGTACCCATGCTCTAGAGGCACTCCTTTGAAGTGCACAGGTGCCCTGCCTTCCGTGCCCTGGCTCCAGACTAGCCACAAAGGGGTAGGCAGCCCTTTGTGTGGAGGCAGGACACAACCTATTCAAGTGTAAGTTGGGCTGTGTGGAGTACGTACTCCTAAGGCCATATTATCCACCCCTGAAGAGGTTCCACCAGCGGGTGGTTTCTTAGGACAGACAGAGTTCCTCTGCTTGAGTCCTAGCTAAGAATAATCAAAACAGTGGGATTGGAGGTGGGTGCCCTGGGCCAACGCCCACCAGAACTCCTCCCTGTTTCTCAGAAGGGACATGGGAACCCTTTCCTCCCCCCTTATTCTGGGACCTGTCTGTGTCTTCCTTGACCTCCCCCTCACTCTGCTGGGGGGAACCTGAACCAGCATTCTTGGGGTCACTCCCAGGTACCTTCTCATAGACCCTGCTGCTGAGTCAGTGGTCGGCCTCCTTAGCAAGCTCCCTGGGACCAGTTAGCCTACTATCAATCAGGTTTTGGCACAAATCTGAAAAACAAAGACTGAACATGTGCTCTCTTTCAATCAAACTGTACAACAACTGAAAATCCTTTACTTTACTGCCCTTCTCACCCAACCATCCAGTACCTTGCAAAAGTAGTCCATGCAATCCACTCAGGACAGCTTGTCTAGCGTATGGCTGTCTCTAAACCTCTGCTTGTACTTCTCTGGGGCAAAGCCATACTTCCTTACAAGGGTTTCCTTCATGGGGATACCACATCCTGTCCCCTTCTCTAGGGCCAGTTGGGACATGGGACACTAGGGACATGTATCCAGAGGCTTGCCCCCCCAGTCTTCCTCAGGGATCCTATGCATCTGTACAGCCAACTCATAAGTTTCAAACCACTTGCCAATGTCACCCCCACAACAAAGTCAGTTACCAGTCCTTTGGAAATATGGGCCCTCTTATCTCCACTGGGTTGTTGGAAGCCTGTTGTGTCACTGATGCTTCTGATCAGGAGGTCAACCAAGTGGCCATTGGAGTCACTCTGGGGTCCTGGGCTCAGAGTTGCAGGTCCAGTTCCTCTCACCCAAGCAAGAGGGCATCAGGCAGCAGGTCAGCACAACAGTGCAGCAGTCCTTCAGAGCAGCAGTCCTTCAGAGCAGCAGTCCAGCAGAGTGGCAGTCCTTTCGGCAGCACAGCAAACTGGCAGGGTGTCCACAGGTCCACAAGTGTACTGAAGAGTTAGTGTCTGAGGTCCAGTATTTATACTCAGTTGCACCTCTGAAGTAGGGAGAAGCTTCCTTTAAAGTGCACAGGTTCCCTGCCTTCCTTGCCTTTTTGTGGAGGCAGGGCACAGTCTACTTAAATGTAAGTGGGGCTGTGCCCAGCTCCTCCCTCCCATCCAGCGAGTGATGGCCCATCTAGGCACACCTTAACTGCCTATAGTGTGTGACTATCTAGAAGGAATACACAAAGTCCAACTGTCAACTGCACCAAGTCATGTGGCCCAAGGACAGGCTACAGGCACTTAATTGCTAAGGCAGGAAAATGGCAACTTTCTAAAAGTTTTTTTCTTCAGAAAACAAGGGAAACCCATAGGTACATAGGGGCCAAGGGTGTATGATATTTACAGGGAAACAATTAGTCTCAAATAACAGAAAAGAATTTAGTTATGACACAATATGTTAATATGTAAAATTAAAAACACAACTTATATTAACAATTATAATAGGTAATACCAAAAGAACAGACAAATTAATGTGCTCAGGCAAACAGAAGTCACAAATACAAAAATAACCTATTTATGTCACAAGTCAAATAACTACGGAACAGCCCTATCAGTTTAAGAACAGAGCAAAGGGTCTGCGTGGAAAGTCGATGACGTTTTGATCCTTTGCAAGTGTAAGGATCATCATTGGCACACTTAAGAATAAATCCCTGAGACACAGCTGCATGCATAAATACATCAATATATAAGCCATCCAAAAATAATAACATCTACAAAAGAAGAGAAATGGAGAAAAAGACAAATACGGTCAATTAAAACCATATAAGAACACAAATCAAATATTTATAAACAATAATATATCTACCAACTATCATAAGTACACAAATTCCCTTATTTTAAAGAAAAAGGAAAGAAGGTTACCTCATTTATTACTGCAATCTTTCAATGTAGCGCAGTATATTGCTCTCTCATTGCCGAGTTCTCTGCGAGCCTTAAATAACCTTAAATCTGGCATTCCATCTGAACCCTGCCCACCTAATTTACTAGCTTTAGGGGCATGTGTATTTAACCCTTTGGCAAATATGGTGCTTAACACATCATTAGAAACAGCACCGGTACCAAGATCTTGGAAACAAGCAAAACATCTGCCCTTGTTGAAGAAACCATCTGCGGACCCAGGGGTACGGTCTAATTATAGGCCTATTTCCCTGCTTCCAGCACTATCCAAATAGTAGAGAAGCATGTAAATCAGCAGATCTCTGTATATCTGGTATCTAATAACTTGCTCCATCTTAGCCAATCCGGCTTTACAACCCACTTTAGTATAGACACAGCACTGATGGATGTCTCCGAATAAGTCAAAGTTACATTAGATGCTGTGTAAGGCTGTGTTGATCATGTTAGACCTATCAGCAGCCTTTGATATGGTGCTCCACTCTAGACTCCTAGTGCGTCTGCAGTCCATCTGTATGGTGGGTCCAGCCTTGTACTGGCTTGCCACCTTCTTGGAAGGCAGAAGTCAATAGGTTTGGATTCCTGCCTTCTCCACGGAACCTCGTGAGCTTTCAGTGGGAGTACTCCAGGGCTCTGCCCTGAGCCCACCATTATTTAAATTATATCTCACCCCTTTCGCTCAGATAGCAGAAGCCCTGGGAGCAAAAGTTATATCCTTTGCTGATGATACTTAGATTTTTCCAGAGTGGCTTATTAAAACCTGCCTGTCGGCAGTCTTTCACTGGATGGCCATACATCAACTGGAGTGCAACACTTAAGAAACTGGGATTCTTTTTCATGGCAATGCTTCTCCAGAAACCTGGCAGGCTTTCTGGCCAGAAAACGCCCCACCAGGCCCTCAAGGAGGCATAGACAAGAACTTAGGGGGTCTAATTCAACGATTGCCTGTCTCTCAGGCCACAAATGAAGTCTATGGTGGTCACTTGCTTTGCTGTACTGAGGTCCATGAAAAAGTTCCTTCTCTATTTGTGCTTCACAGCAAAAAAGATAGTTATCCAGGCCTTGATAACCTGGAGGTTGAACTATGACAATGCTCGCTACCTTGGTCTGCCAGAGTAGCTGTTGGAGAAGCTTCAGGTGATCCAAAATGCAGCAGCTCGCTTTCTTTTGAATTTGTCAGTTAGAACACACATGTCCTCTCATCTGCTCGCTCTTCACTGGCTCCCTATCAGGGAAATAATCCTATTTAAGGATCTGCTGCTAGTTCACAGAGCCCTGTATCAGATCAGTGCAGTCTACCTTAGACCTAGGTTAAATTGTCATGTTCCAGCAAGAAACCTGAGGTCAGCTAATACACTTTTAGCAGAGAAAACTATAATTTCATCTGCAAAAGCTGGAGGAAGGTCTCTTACCCACCTCAGACCTACAGCTTGGAACAAAGTCCCTCTTGAGCTCTGTGCTTTTAGCAACGTGACAATGTTTAAAAATAGGATGAAAACCTGGCTTTTTGTCCAGGATTGAAACAACCAGATTTACTTTCACCTGTGACCTGTGCTTGGCACCAGGACACTCCTTGGAGTAGCTGTGCACCTTACAAGCCATCATCATCATCATCATCATCATCATCATCATCATCATCATCATCATCATATCATCATCATCATCATCATCATTATCATTGTATGCTGATGTCGCAATTGTAATTTCCAAAAGGCTAAAATTAGCATCTATGTATATGATTAACCATATAATAGCTGTATAGCAAGTGGCAAGAGCATCCAGGTGTATAAAAAGATGTAGTAATCGGTGAAAAAATGTAATGGAACAATGTTAAAAATCAATACAGAACGGTCCCTTGAAGATAAATAACTGAAAAGGTAGTAAACATACCTCAAAGGACAAAAATGTAACAGCCTCCAATATCTTCTCTGCCACTAGGGAAGAGATAGTCAAAAAACTGCCACTGAAGACAGGAGGAAGCCTGAGAAGGGGTCTGCAAGGGATGCTGATACACGAGCGCGGGTAACACAATCCTGGTGTCATAACAAGTCAGTATATAGGTGTTAGAAATGGGGGTCTCTAGTTGGCCGAGGTAGGTACCTTTGTGCAAATAGGGACCCTTGCTTCTAGTCTGGGTAAGGGGGATACACACTTTAGATAACCCCTGCTCACCCCCTGGGTAGCTTGGCACAAGCAGACAGGCTTATCCCAAAGGCAATGTGTAAAGTATTTGTACTCAAAACACACAGTAATACAGTGATAACACCACAAATGGACACCACACCAGTTTAGGAAAAATAAAGTATCTTTATCTAAACTCAACAAGACCAAAATGACATAAATCCAACATGCATGTAATAAGAATATGACTTTAGAAAGGTTTCAAACAACTTGGCCCATAGAAAACTATAGATGCGTGATTTCTCTCAAAGTACCTATAGTTGCGACAAAATTCACAAGGCCAAACAACCGCAGAGATTGGAAGCATTGAAAAACAAAGAGATGCGTCAGTGCCTGAGACTGAGACCATGGGGAGGCGATGCAACAGTTCTGCTGCACGCAGGAGAAGTGATGCGTCGAATCTGGTCTGTAGGGGGAAGTGATGCATCGATTCCGAGACGGTTCTGGTCCGCGGGTGATGCTTCGGGAAAACCTCTTGCACAGGTACGATGCGTGGAAATCCGGGATGCGTTGGCGATCGATTAGGCGGAGTCGAGATGCGCTGCTAAGGTTTCTTCAGCCGCGATCCCTCGATGCGTCAGTTCCTGCTGCGGCGACAGGCGCTGCGTCAGTTTTGGCAGCGGCGTGGCGATGCATGGAGATTCTTCTCACACAGCGGTGCTGCGTCAGAAAAACAGCCACAAGAAGAGCAATACGTCGATTTTCTTGCAGTTGGGTTGCTATTCCAGCTTCCAACAGCAGGAACAACCTTCAGAGGCCCAACACAGTCACAGGCACCTCTTGACAGGTCAGAACTCCCAGCAAGGCAGTTCAGGGGAGCTGCGGGTGAAGTCTTTGTGTCCCTGAGACTTCAGAACAGAAGGCAAGCTCTTCTCAAGCCCTTGGAGATCTTCCTCAAGCAGGGGGGGGCACAGCACACAGCAAAGTCCTTGTCTTCTCCTCTTGCAGAAACAGCTACTGCAGGCCAACCCCAGACAGCACACAGCAAAGGGACAGTACTCCTCCTCCAGTTTCTCCAGCTCTTCTCCTTGGCAAAGGTGGCTCTTGATTCCAGAAGTAGTCTAAAGTTCTGGGGGTTTAGGTCTAATACTTATACCCCAAAATGTCTTTGTTCTCTTTGTGCAAGGGTCTCTGAGCCCAGTCCAAACCAGTTCTGTCCTCACTGGTGCAGTATGACCACAGGGGGTGGAGACAGCATTGTGCAAGGGAGAAAGGCCCTAATCAGGTACAAGGAAAATCTCCTCCCGCCACTCTATATGCAGACCAGGCCTATTCAGGTGCTAGTGAAAACTCCTCCCACTACTCTGAATGCAGCCCAGGTCTATTCAGCCCAGCCCTGACTCATTCAGGAAAGGCAGGACACACATCAAACCCCCCCCCCCGGTGGCTGTCTAAGAGAATGCACATCCCCAGCCCCTGTCACTCCAAAACCAGACAGTCAATACACAAACAGGCAGAGGCACACTGTTGGAAATGGCCCTTTTTGCAGGGTAATCCCCAAACTTTTTATGCTTCTTCCTCCTATTTGTTTTTTCCTGACCTGTGGTTGCTGGCTTTAGGACTCTGGGCACTTTAACACTGCTGATCAGTGCTAAAGTGCATATGCTCTCTGTGTAAATTGTTATTGTGATTGGTTATTCATGATTGGCATATTTGATTTACCTGTAAGGTCCCTAGCAAAGTGCACTGAGTGTGTCAGGGCTGGTAAATCAAATGCTACTAGTGGGCCTGCAGCCCTGATTGGGCCACCCACAGGAGTAGCCCTGAAAAGGTGTCTCAGGCCTGCCACCGCAGTGCCTGCACGCAGTTTGTTAACTGCCATGTTGCCCTGGCAAGTGCATCCACTTGCATGGCCCTACCCTTCCCTTTCTATGCACGTAGGACACCCCTATAGCAGGTCCAAGGTACCCCCTGGACAGGGTGCAGTGTATGTGAAAGGTAGGACATGTACTGGTGTGTGTAACATGTCCTGATAGTGAAATACTGCCAATTTCGTTTTTCACTATTGAAAGGCTATCTTGCCCATAGGACAGAATGGGGAATGCTGTGTAACATTTTACAAGCATATCTTCCCATAGGAGTAAGATTAGAAATTAGAGTCTGGTATCCCTGAACTCAGAATTTAATAGCACATCTTTTAGGAAGGATGGTTTTTAAATTCTGTGTTTGAAAATAGCACTTTTAGAAAGTGGCTATTTTCTTGTTCAACCTTTCGGTGTGCCTCTGCCTGTTTGTGGATTGACTGTCTGGCTTGAGAGTGACAGGGGCTGGGGTGGCTCCAGGAGTCTGGGTGAGTCAGCACTAGACTGAATAGGCCGACCTGCATTTGGAGTGGTGGGAGGAGTAGCACCTGGGCCTGAATAGGGCTGTGCCTGCCTTACACAATGCTGGCTCCACCTCCTGATGACCCTGGCCCACACTAACAAAGGAAGAAGTTGTGCACTGGCAGAGTGCACCCAGAACTGGTTTGGACTGGGTCCAGGACCCCTCACACATAGAGAACAAAGACTTTTGGGGTATAAAAATGAGAGCTGAAACCCCTGTAATTCAGACTACTTCGTGATAAAGAGGAACCTGCTAACAACGAGGATAGATGAAGAGAGTGAAGAGTACTGCCCTTGCTGTGTGTCTGGGGCTGGCCTGCAGTTTGCTGTTCTGCTGAGGAGAGGACAAGGGACTTTGCTGTGTGCTGTGTCCCCCTGCTTGAAAAGGACTTTGCTGTGTGCTGTGTCCTGAAGAAAAAAGTCTCCAAGGGCATGAGAAGAGCTGGCCTCCTGTTGCAGAAACTCAGGGATATAAAAGTTTCCAAGAACGTCTTTAAGCCGCTGTGTGCGTGTGTCTGCACCCAGCTTGTGACCTTCGTGAAGTTATAATTGCTTCGAAGTGCTTCAATCCCAGGATTGCCCTTTGACACTGTGTGCGTGTGTCTGCACCCAGTTGTGAAGGCCTTCGTGTCCCGTCACCACCGCTGGCCCGAGTCATTAGCGAGATCGTTATCCGGAGGGAGAGAAATCCGTGCTGTAAACTTCGTCTGCGGGACGTTGCCTGGCAACCGGGACTCCTCCACGAGGCAGCGCCGCTTAGAAAGGAGCCGTCCAGCCGGACGTCATCGGGAGTGAGGCCGCGCTCGAGCCAAGAAGGGCTGTCCCGATCCTCCCGTGCAGCATCATCAAGAGGAGAGCTCCCGTCCGAAGACCGCCCGAGGCGCGGGCCGCAGCGAGGAAGTCACCTCTGCAGGTAAGGCTCGGATCAGCGATCAGAGCCTGCGATCGAGACTGCTGCTTGTCATATTGCTCTGGGCGGGTTACGGGCCTGCAGGGAGCTGTCGGGTGGAAATCTGCTTACGGGGCCTCCTTCCCGGGTGTTCCCAATGTGCCATACTTGCCCGGGTGAGATCTGCAATACTGGGGGCCTGTTTCACGCATTCTTTCTGGCTCAGAGGGCATCCGGGGGCAAGTTTTCTTAGAGGCTGATGACAGTTGTTGGCAAGGCGGCGTTTAAAAACAAGAAAGGCACCGCGCACCGGTGCTGAGTGATTTGTGCAGATAACAAAACGCTTAATAAGAGAACATACAGTCCCTGCAAAAGAATCACGTTAATTCTGCAAGTGTCTTGATCCTATTATAGTTGCCTGAGGAAATACAGAAACTACAAGTTCACTTTTGTTGGTAACATTTTTGAAGGACATTTTTATTGAGAACCCTTTTCCCTATGTATGTCGGTCATTTTGGTCTTGTGAAACATAGATAAAAATACCTTTATTTTTATAAACCTGTGTGGTGTCCATTTGTGGTGTTTCACTGTGTTACTGTGAGTGTTGGAACAAATACTTTACACATTGCCTTGGGGATAAGCCTGTCTGCTCGTGCCAAGCTACCAAGGGGGTGAGCAGGGGTTATCTACAGTGTGTTTCCCTTTTACCCTGACTAGAAGCAAGGGTCCCTATTTGGTCAAAGGTACCTACCTCTGCCAACTAGAGACCCCCATTTCTAACATTGGTGGTCAGCAGTGAGGATTTGAACTTGTATTTGTACTTGACCCACAGTGATTGGTGTACATCACTAGGTTAGCGCAGACCACTACGCAACCACATACTGTGTTTTGTTTTTGGTTCTATTTTTGATCTGATCCTTGAGTCATCCACGCACCATGTCTCTAAATGGTAAATCAGCAAATGAGGTTGCAGAATTGGAATTTGATATTGAGGCATTGCTTACCTACAAAGTAGATCAACTGAAACAATTCTGCAAAAAGTTTGAATGTCCCATGAGGAGCAGCTCTAAGAAGGAGGAGCTGCAGAAGGCCTTGAGGGCCTGGTGGGAGGCCAAAGAGGCTGAGGAGACAGGTGATGCAGAAGTGGATGAGAATGCACCAGGGAATGGTTTCAGGGCACAGGATTTGCCTGTGTCAAGAGCAGCCTCCAGGGCTGGCAGCATCCATTCCGCTGGGAGTCTGACCCCAGAGAGGAGGGAAGAGAACCAAAGAATCAGAGAGCATGAGCTGGAAGTCCTGAGGCTCAAGGCCAAGGTGGAGGAGAGCAAGGATGCTCGTGCCTTGGAGGAAAAAAGATTGCTTTTTGAGAGCAAAAAGAGAGCCGAAAAGAGCAAGAAGATTTATGCCTTGGAAGAATTGAAATTGACCTTGGCACATGAATTAAGAATGAGGGAGCTTGATGTGGAGCTCCAGAGGCTTGAGGCCATGAGTGTCTTAGCTGAAAAGGAAATGTGTGTAGCTCAGGAAGTGAGCTTTGCTGAGTTGGAGGTGGAGTCCAGCTCAGATGGTGGCAGCTAGTTTGTGTTATCTAGTGCTGAGGGAGAAGTACACACACCCAGAGATGTGGCACCTGACTTGAGGGAGGGGGTTAACATACGCCCGGGGGTTCAGGTTTATGAGGTAGCTCCAGTGGTGTGCAGTGTCCCTGAAGTAGATTGGGGAACTGACACAGGATATCATATTCCTAGTGGTGGGAGGGACACTCTACTGACTCTAGATGAGAGGTGCAGGGAGAGGGGTTCCCCCATGGTAGACGTCCTGGTGTGTGAGTGTGGAGACCGCCCAGAAGAGTGTGGGTTGAGTGACGGAGACAGTCAGACACTGTCTTGCCAATCTCAGGAGAGTGGTGTGGGGTACTTGTGTGAGGCACTGGATGGTGAGGCAAAGGGAAGCTTGGTTAACAACTGTGGGGGGCTGTGTGATTTATTTTATTTTTTTATTTAAGAGGTTTTATATAGCGCTGGCCAGACCCGAGGGTATCGGAGCGCTTTACAGCAGATATAGGGGAGAAATCACATAAAAAGAGACAAAGGTAGGCATAAGTGTTCAAAAGTCCCAATGTGCTGTGCGTCATTTAGGTAGAGAGGTCCTGAGGTAGTCTCGTTGTGTCTTAGGTAGTCCCGTTGCGTGCACAAAGTCTTGGGCTAAATCTCCCTCCGAGAGGATGTGAACGAGGAGGGGGTTAGGGAGCGGGAATGGGGTAGGGAGTGGAGGAACAATGACAAGGGTCTGTACCGAGCCGGGGGGGGTAAGGTCATGGGACATTGCCAGGTGGCTGCAGAGTGCAGGCTTGTGCGTTTTGGTTCTCAGTCCGGGAAGGCCCGGTTGAGGTAGAGGTCTTTTAGGAGTCTTTTGAATTTTGTAAAGGAGGGGATAGTCCTGATATCGACTGGAATGGAGTTCCAGATTTTCGGTGCGTTCCCAGCGAAGGATCGCGACGCGGTTTTTTGTTTGTGTGTTTTCAGAGGGATGAGTAAGAGGGTGTTGGAACTCCTGAGGATTCTTGACTGGCCGGCTTTCTTGAGTTTGGAGGCCAGGTATTCCGGTTTCCCTGTGTGCAGGGCTTTGTGCGTGAGGCAGGCAGTTCTAAAGCTGGCACGCATTTCGACTGGGAGCCATTTTAGTTCTCTGAGTGTGGGAGATAGGTGGTCATATTTTTTAACTCTGGTGACCATTCTGGCAGCAGCATTGAGAGTTGTTTTGAGTGGCGCTAAGTGGGAACGAGCTGTACCGGAGAGGACTGCGATCCCATAGTCAAGTCTAGATAGCACCAGTGATTGGGTGGCTTGTTTGAGGTCCATGGGTGGGATGAAGGGTTTAATTTTGTTGAGAAGCTTCAAATTGAGGAAGGCACTCTTCGCGGAGTTCTTAATGTGTTTGGTCATGCTTAGATTTTGATCGAGGGTGATTCCTAGCGATTTTACCGAGTTCACCAGGGTGAGATTACCGTTAAGAGTGTTGATTTCTTTCAGCCACTCTACGATTTGAGGGTTTTCTTCTTTGTTGGAGATGAGGAGAATTTCGGTTTTGTCTTGATTTAGTTTGAGGTGGTTAGTTGCTAGCCATTGTTGAACTTCTCTAAGAGTGTTGTTGAGTCTTAGGATGTCGTTAATGGAGGAGGTTTCCAAGTAGATCTGGGTGTCGTCTGCATATAGGTGGAAGGGGATGTTGGCTTTTTTCAGAATGGTGGTGAGGGGTTCCATGTATATGTTGAACAGTTGAGGGGAGAGCACTGAACCTTGGGGGACACCTCTGTTGACGGGGAGTCGGTCGGACATACAGGATTTGATTTTTATCCTTTGGGAGCGGTTGTGTAAGGAGGAGAACCATTGTAGGACCACCTCGTCTGCACCTACTCGGTCTTTGAGAGCCTTGATGAGAAGATTGTGATCAACCGTGTCAAAGGCTGCCGATAGGTCTAAGAGGATGAGTAGGCAGCATTGGTCATTATCAAGGGATTTGAGGATGTCATCCACGATGTTTAGGATCGCGGTTTCGGTGCTACAGCCTTTTCTGAAGCCCGATTGGTGGTTGTCAAGCAGGTTGTTGTTGTCAATGTGCTGGTTCAGTTGAAGGAGAACGCATTTTTCGAGGATTTTGGCTAGGAAGGGGAGGGTGGAAACAGGTCTGAAGTTGTTCAGGATGTTGGTGTCAAGGCCTGGCTTTTTCAGTAGAGGTGTCACTTGGCCGACTTTGAGGCAGTCTGGCATGATGCCGGTTTTCAAGGAGCTGTTTATGATTTCACACCATATTGGAGCAAGGGAGAGTTTCAGCTTTTTAGCCAATTGGTTGGGGCTAGGTTTTTGCAGGAGGGGTTGAGGTTGATGTCAAGTGATAGCTCAATCTTGGTGATTTTGTCATTGAAGAAGTTGGCGAAGTTGTCACACAGGTCTTTGGAGGCCTGGACTGGGGTTGCAGAGGTCTTGGAGGTTTGTTGCCTAATGATGTTGAAGAGTTCTTTTGGCCTATTTTTCGCATTCTCAAGAGCAGAGCAGAAGAAGTTGGTTTTTTCACTGTTGATGTGTTTTTTGTAGTTCCTTCTTGCTGTTTTGAGTTTCTCGCAGAGGCTGGAGGAGGGATTATTTCTCCATAGACGTTCTGTGGCTCTGAGTTGTCTCCTTTCGTTGTTAATGTCCTTGTTGAACCAGGATCTGGAGGGGATGTTCCTGGATTTTTTCAGTTTCAGGGGGCTAGTTGGTCTAAGATGGAGGACAAAGTTGTGTTGTAGTGGGATGTGAGTTCTGTTGTGGAAAGACCGTCTGGGGAGATGGGCAGGAGGGTGTTTATTTTTTCTTCTAAGTCGACTATGTTGATCTGTGCTAGGTTTCTTGTCCATGTGGGGGGGTCTTGAGTGGGAGGTTGGCAGATGATCGGTTGCGTGATGCAGAAAAGGATTAAGTGATGATCTGACCAGTCGACCGGTAGGATGTGGTCTATTGTGATTGCATCGCGTTGGGCGATGATGGCATCGAGGGTTGCCCCTTTGATATGAGTTTCTTCTAAGCAGTGTTGGGTAAGGTTGCTGGTAAGTAATAGCTCGTTCAGGTTTTGTATTGGTGGGCTGTTTTTATCATTCCAGTGCAGGTTGAGGTCACCCAGAATTAGGTTGTTGTTGTTTCGGAGAGAGCATTGAGCAATCAGGTCTGACAGGTGCTCAGTGAATGTGGTGGTGTTGCCTGGGGGATGGTATAGGAGATGGCAGTGTAGTCATTTGTTATTGCTGGAGTTAATGTTGGCGGTTAGGCATTCGAAGGAGTTATAGTTGAAGGTCTCGATTTCGGTCACGGCCAAGTTGTTGTTATGAATGATTGCTAACCCCCCTCCTTTTTGGTCTATTCTATCTTTGTTGATGATAGAGAAACCCGGGGGTACGAGAGAATCCATGATTGGAGGCGAGGTGTCATTTAGCCAGGTCTTGGTGATGAAGGCTATGTCTATGTCATGGTTGAGGATGGATTCAGCTAGCTCTGTGGCGTGTTTGGTGGCTGATCTGCAGTTTATGAGCATGCAGTTTGTAGGGGGTGTCGCTTTTTTTGGTTCTTTTCTAAGGTGAGCCGTAGGGATGTTAATGAGGGAGGCTGGGAGTCTAGGGGGTTTCGGAGTGGAGTGCTCATTTCTGAGTCCAATGATTACCTGAATCGAGGATTGAGGGGTGTGAGTAGAGGGGGTGGTGTACGAGGAGGCCAACTCGGTCGCTTCATCAGAGGACATGGCTTCCATAGTTCTATTAGGCCTCGGTAAATGTCTCGCGAGGGGGATGAGGTCCAACTGGGTCGCTGAGCCTTGGGGAGCCTTTTGTGTGTGTGGTTGGAGATGGTGGGAGTACAGTGGGGGTTAGTGGAGGGCTTCAGGATTGTAGCGAGGTTGTTTAGGATTTCATTAAAGCCCTGTATTATAATAGCCACTTGGTTTTCAAGCAGGGAGAGCCGGTGCCCCGTCTCTTCTTGGGGGAGGGTAGGAGGGTTCTGGGGGGGTTCTTCCTGGAGGGGAGAAGACCTGACTATGTTGTGTTGTCTTCTGGTAGTTGTTGTGCTGTCAGTTATGGCTATGGGTTTAGGCGCGGGGTGAGGGGGGTCATGTTGTGGTAGTTGCTTTCTTTTGTAGGTGGGTATAGGACAGTGGTTGGAAGACTTAGGCTGAGTGTTTAGGTCAGACGGTATTGCTTGCGGGAGGTTGAGCGTGGGGGGCTGTTCGAGGGGACGGGTCGGCGCAGGAGGGGGCGCCTTGTTCTTGGTGCTGGAGGTGCTGGTGTGGCACGGGGAGGAGCGTAGGGGTTTATGAAAGCGGGCGCAAGAGTGGAGTAGGTGTTCTGCTGGGGGACTTGGTTGTCCGTGTAAAAGGGGAGCGATGGGAGGGGGGTGTGAGTGAACGACGTTATTTCGCAGTGAGGGAAAGAGGAGGTCAAATGCCTCAAGGTTGGCATTGTTAGCTTGAATCAGGACTGTGCCGTTGGAGTAGATGGTCACAGAGGTGTTCCCCCACCGCACCGTGCGGTTCGGGATAGAGAATGATAGTTTGCAGCTATGGGGTGTATTGGTGGTTTTGGTAATGTGAAGTTGTGATCTCAGGCTGGAATTCCACTTGTCGGGTCTTTCTGTGTGAAAGATGAGGTCCATTTTTACTTGACCTTTGGAGGAACAATGATATATATCAGCAAATAGAGACTCTGGGTATTGCCTGATCAGTTTGTGTTTGAGGCTTTTTTTCGCTTTTGGTGAGAGGTTGAGGGGGAGACTGATTGAGAAGGAATTCGGGCCGTGCGGTTTTACGTAGGATGAGGTGAGGGGGTTGGCATAGGTTGTCGTGGTAGCAGGCATTTTTTCTAAGTTGGCGCTGGGGCTAGAGGGAGTCAAGTGTCAAGTGTCAAGAGTCGGGCTGGGTGTGTTCCGCTACACAGTGGTCGGGGTGTGTTGTAGTGGAGGGCGGGACTGATAGTGAGGTCTACTTTAGGGCATAGGCGGGCCCTCACTGCATTTTAGTGGGGGTCAGGTGGGTCGCGTAGATGAGTGTGTCTCTCTGAGGATTCGGGTGTCTTTGCAGACTCTATGATGCAGGGGCCGGTCAGGGCCTAGGTGCATTGGGTTTGGGGTGGAGCTGGAACTGTGGTGCGGGGGCCTTCGTTACTTGTTGTTGCTGGGATCTACAGGTACAGGGTGAATCGGGGGCATTTGGGGTGAGGGGGACTCACCGGAGCAGTCTGGTCATCGGTGAGAGTGCTGCTTCCAAGTAGTCATCTTGGGGTCAGGTGTTCCGGTGCCTTTGGTTTACACGCAGACTGATTTCTTGGTGGAGGTTAGAGTGACTTTTCGGTAGTTCTTTGTCTTCTGCTTCCGTGCTAGCGCAATTCACTTGGTAGCAGTCTCTGGGGGGGGGCTCGGATGTGTGGTGTGTTACCGGAGGTGGTTCAGTGACATGGCGGCCATCTTGGGGACAGGCATTGTGGAGCTCTGTAGTAGCTCGTAGTTCACTTTCCGGTATTCCCCCAGGGCCCGTTTGATGATCACTGCGTGCTTTCGCTGACAGGGCTTTCTTGTGTGCCTTGTGGGGTGACTATTGTGCAGTGAGCCATCTAATGATCAAGCCGGGTTACTTTTAGTGGTTCAGCGTCGGGGCGGCCATCTTGGGGACGGACGTTCTGGAGCACTAAAGTAGTTCGTAGTGCGCTTGTCAAGATTTCCCCAGTGGCAGCTTGGTGATCCTTGGTCGTCTTTGCTGTTTGAGCTCTCTTGGGACCTCCGTGGGGTGTCTTTAAACAGCGGGCCGTCTAATTGCTAGTTTGTGTTGTAGTTGCCGTATCACGGGGCGGCCATTTTAGGGGCAGGCGCTGCAGAGTTCTGCAGTAGCTCATGGACAGCTATCTGAGGTCCCCATAGTGCCAGGTTGGTGATCCTTGCGGGTCGAGGTGCTTGTGAGCCCGCTGCAGGGGGTCATCAAGTTGCGTGCAGTCTGTTGACTGGGAGTTTTTTTTCCCTACTGGCCTCACTGAGCGGCCATTTTAAGGTCAGGCGTTGCGGAGCTCAGGAGCAGCTCGCACTCCGTTCTCCCAATAATCCTCCTGCTGTCTCGGTGAGGCGAGCGGTCCGTGTCCAGGGCTGACGGGTCTCTCGCGGGTCCGAGATGTGGTGTCTTTGGATCGTCTAATTGATCGTTTGGGTTATCGTTACCGTATCACGGGGCGGCCATTTTAGGGACAGGCGCTGCAGAGCTCTGCAGTAGCTCTTGGACATCTATCTGAGGTCTCCATAGTGCCAGGTTGGTGATCCATGTGGGTCGAGGCGCTCATGAGCCCGCTGCAGGGGGTCATCAGGTTGCCTGCGGTCTGCTAACCGGGAGTTTTTTCCCTGTTGTCCTCACTGAGCGGCCATTTTAAGGTCAGGCGTTGCGGGGCTCCGGAGCAGCTCGCGTTCCGTTTTCCCCCTAATCCTCGTTGTGTCTCGGTGAGGAAAGCGGTCCGTGTCCAGGGCTGACGGGTCTCTCGTGGGTCCGAGGTGTGGTGTCCTGGGATCGTGTGAGGTCTGCAGCCACCGATCACCATTCAGGCGTCAGTTTCCATCCTGACGGTGTCTTGGCGCCGATCCTCGTATCTTTTTTGCTTGCCGATGTTGGGGGCTCGATTCAGGCTGATCCAGCTCGGGGAGCAACCCGGTGAGTTTTCGTTCTCTGTAGGAAGGGATTGTGGGGGGGCCGCATGGGTTCTCCTAACAGCGGTGATCCCAGTGCCCAGGAGCTCGATCTCAGTGCTCTCTCCCCGCGGCCATCTTCCCGTCTTTTGTGATTCCATTGTTGGAGAGCATATTTTAAGTCCCTGTTTTCCAGAGCTATGCCAACACCCGATGGAGTGTGAGTTCTCTGATTCCAGGGAGCTTGCACTGGAGGCAGACCTTTTGGTGGATTCCAGAGGGTCTGAAGAAGCTTTTGGGAGTGACCCTAAAAGGAGTGGCTCAGGTATCTTCCAGCCCAGAGTGATGGGGAGGTTCAGAGTAGCCCAGCTAGGTCCTGGTGTAGTGGGAGGGGTGTAGGGACTCACGTCCTGTCTCCGCGGAGAAGGAGTGAGAGTGGGCTGTGTCCCAAGGTGCCCGAAACCCGGTCTCAGGGCCTGGAGGGTTCCCTAAGGGAACACCAGGTGGGGAGCCTAGGCTGTACTAGTAGGCCATTTGAGGGGAATCTCCTAGTGGCAGGAGAACCTGGAGCATCTGTAAACGGAGCTCCAGCGGTTCTGGTGTCTGGCGGTGCCGCTCCTAAGTGGAGGGTGCAGAAGTTCAGATGGAGGGGTGAGAGGGGGAGAGAGTCCCCAGTGGAAGAACCAGTGGGTCAGGGGCCAGCCATAAGGGCTGAGTCTCCTAGGAGTGACCATGGGGACACCACTTCTGTCATGGGGGGTCTTCACGCACTGTCAGATGGACAGGGGTCGGGAGATCAGCGCCAGGCAGACTGTCACGCAATGCATGAGGTATGTGTTACCCTCAGGGGGAAGCTGTGTGTGTCCCCGGAAGTCCTGGTGTGCCAGGCAAGTGTTCAGCCGCAGGGTTTAGTCCCTGGGTTGGGAAGCCAGGTTCAGGTATTCTCTGACCTGGAGGGAAGGACGACTGTAGACAGTGTCCTGACCGGTTTGTCTTCTAGGGGTACCACTCCAGGTGGGAGGGTGTAGAACTCTGGAAGGGGGTGCAGAGGGAGGGAGTCCTCGCCTCTGACCCCGGTTCCACCTGAGGGTTTAGATCCTAGGTTGGGAGACCAGTTGCAGGAGAGAGGTCCTGAACTGGTGAAAGAGTTGTGTTCTGAGGGCGCGTCTCCTGGGAGGAGAGTGCGGGACCGCAGGAGGAGAGGTAGTGGGAGGAGAGCCTCGCCCGTGACCTCTGGTCAGCCTAAGGGTACAGACCCTGGGCTGGTGGGCCAGTGTCAGGATGCCATACCTGACTTGGCAGGAGGGAGAGTGGAGAAAAGGTGCCAGGCACCTGGGGCTACTGCCCCCCACTTTCTGACGCCACAGAGGTTAGAGAGGCCTGAAAGGCATGAGGCCTGGCTCTCATCACTGACAGCTGTCAGTGGCCCCGGTGGCTGGTTGTCCTGGTGGACAGAGTTGCCTCTGGGAGGGGGGCTGGAGTCACACCTTGGGGGTGGACTGGGCCACACCACTGAGTTGGCCAGGTAGGTACTGTCTACCAGTGCGGACACATCTGTGAGCATAGTAAGCTTAGGGGCTGCACAGATGGGTTCCCCAGGTGAGGAGAAGGGTCCCCCATGGGTTACCCTAGTGGGCCCTGAGAGTTTAGATAGAGAGATCCAACTGGGTTCAGGAAGGCGTAGAACAGAATAGACCCTTGCTGTTCCGGCCAGGTTCCGTGTTCTATCACCCCAAGCAGGGAATCCCATCGAGGTATCGATTGGTCTACCCTGGCTTTAGGCTGGAAGGGGGTTGTGTTGGAAATGGCCCTTTTTGCAGGGTAATCCCCAACATTTTTTTGCTTCCTCCTATTTGTTTTTTCCTGACCTGTGGTTGCTGGCTTTAGGACTCTGGGCACTTTACCACTGCTGATCAGTGCTAAAGTGCATATGCTCTCTGTGTAAATTGTTATTGTGATTGGTTATCCATGATTGGCATATTTGTTTTACCTGTAAGGTCCCTAGTAAAGTGCACAGAGTGTGTCACGGCTGGTAAATCAAATGCTACTAGTGGGCCTGGAGCACTGATTGTGCCACCCACAGGAGTAGCCCTGAAAAGGTGTCTCAGGCCTGCCACCGCAGTGCCTGCGTGCAGTTTGTTAACTGCCATGTTGCCCAGGCAAGTGCACCCACTTGCCAGGCCCTACCCTTCCTTTTCTATGCATGTAGGACACCCCTATAGCAGGTCCAAGGTACCCCCTGGACAGGGTGCAATGTATGTGAAATGTAGGACATGTACTGGTGTGTGTAACATGTCCTGATAGTGAAATACTGCCAATTTCGTTTTTCACTATTGAAAGGCTATCTTGCCCATAGGACAGAATGGGGAATGCTGTGTAACATTTTACAAGCATATCTTCCCATAGGAGTAAGATGAGAAATTAGAGTCTGGTATCCCTGAACTCAGAATTTCATAACACATCTTTTAGGAAGGATGGTTTTTAAATTCTGTGTTTGAAAATAGCACTTTTAGAAAGTGGCTATTTTCTTGTTCAACCTTTCGGCGTGCCTCTGCCTGTTTGTGGATTGACTGTCTGGCTTGAGAGTGACAGGGGCTGGGGTGGCTCCAGGAGTCTGGGTGAGTCAGCACTAGGCTGAATAGGCCGATCTGCATTTGGAGTGGTGGGAGGAGTTGCACCTGGGCCTGAATAGGGCTGTGCCTGCCTTCCACAATGCTGGCTCCACCTCCTGTGGTGTGTCTGATGACCCTGGCCCACACTAACAAAGGAAGAAGTTGTGCACTGGCAGAGTGCACCCAGAACTGGTTTGGACTGGGTCCAGGACCCCTCACACATAGAGAACAAAGACTTTTGGGGTATATAAATGAGAGCTGAAACCCCTGTAATTCAGACTACTTTGTGATCAAGAGGAACCTGCTAACAACGAGGATAGCTGAAGAGACTGAGGAGTACTGCCCTTGCTGTGTGTCTGGGGCTGGCCTGCAGTTTGCTGTTCTGCTGAGGAGA
This sequence comes from Calotriton arnoldi, assembly GCA_963921515.1. NCBI lineage: Eukaryota > Metazoa > Chordata > Amphibia > Caudata > Salamandridae > Calotriton > Calotriton arnoldi. The sequence continues at coordinate 65,346 of CAWUFW010018595.1, forward strand.
GGACAAGGGACTTTGCTGTGTGCTGTATCCCCCTGCTTGAAAAGGACTTTGCTGTGTGCTGTGTCCTGAAGAAAAAAGTCTCCAAGGGCCTGAGAAGAGCTGGCCTCCTGTTGCGGAAACTCAGGGATATAAAAGTTTCCAAGAACGTCTTTAAGCCGCTGTGTGCGTGTGTCTGCACCCAGCTTGTGACCTTCGTGAAGTTATAATTGCTTCGAAGTGCTTCAATCCCAGGATTGCCCTGCGACGCTGTGTGCTTGTGTCTGCACCCACTTGTGAAGGCCTCCGTGTCCCGTCACCACCGCTGGCCCGAGTCATTAGCGAGATCGTTATCCGGAGGGAGAGAAAGCCATGCTGTAAACTTCGGCTGCGGGACGTTGCCTGGCAACCGGGACACCTCCACGAGGCAGCGCCGCTGAGAAAATGTAAAATGTAAATCCGTATTTCTAAAGCGTGAACTACTCACCCTTACGGGTCTCAAGGCGCTGGGGGCCGTTGTGGAAATTAAGTGAGCTATTGCCCAGAGTCACATGGTGCTGAGCTGAGCTGCCGCCGGAGCCGGGGATCGAACCGTGAGCCCTGTGCTCCGAAGTCAGCTTCCCTGGCCGCTGCACCACACCTCTCCAGAAGGGAGCCGGACGTCATCGCCGAGCCGGGGAGTGAGGCCGCGCTCGAGCCAAGAAGGGCTGTCCCGTTCCTCCCATGCAGCGTCATCCAGAGGAGAGCTCCCATCCGAAGACTGCCCGAGGCGCGGGCCGCAGCGAGGAAGTTACCTCTGCAGGTAAGGCTCGGATCAGCGATCGGAGCCTGCGATCGAGACTGCTGCTTGTCGTATTGCTCTGGGCGTGTTACGGGCCTGCAGGGAGCTGTCGGGCGGAAATCTGCTTACGGGGCCTCCTTCCCGGGTGTTCCCAACGTGCCATACTTGCCCGGGTGAGATCTGCAATACTGGGGGCCTGTTTCACGCATTCTTTCTGGCTCAGAGGGCATCCGGGGGCAAGTTTTCGTAGAGGCTGACGACGGAGTCAGCATCGTGGTTGGCAAGGCGGTGTTTAAAAACAAGAAAGGCACCGCGTACCGGTGCCGAGTGATTTGTGCTGATAACAAAACGCTTAATAAGAGAACATACAGTCTCTGCAAAAGAATCACGTTAATTCTGCACCTGTCTTGATCCTATTATAGTTGCATGAGGAAATACAGAAACTACAAGTTCACTTTTGTTGGTAACATTTTTGAAGGACATTTTTATTGAGAACCCTTTTCCCTATGTATGTCGGTCGTTTTGGTCTTGTGAAACATAGATAAAAATACCTTTATTTTTATAAACCTGTGTGGTGTCCATTTGTGGTGTTTCACTGTGTTACTGTGAGTGTTGGAACAAATACTTTACACATTGCCTTGGGGATAAGCCTGTCTGCTCATGCCAAGCTACCAAGGGGGTGAGCAGGGGTTATCTACAGTGTGTTTCCCCCTTACCCTGACTAGAAGCAAGGGTCCCGATTTGGTCAAAGGTACCTACCTCTACCAACTAGAGACCCCCATTTCTAACACACACATAATGGTTAAACAAGAAAATGCCTACTTTCTAAAAGTGGCATTTTCAAACACACAATTTAAAAACCATCTTTACTAAAAGATGTTATTAAATTCTGAGTTCAGAGAGCCTAAACTTTATTTCTCTATCTTGTCCCAATGGGAAGTTATATTTATAAGATGCTATAAATAAACTCCCATTCTATCCTATGGGGCAAGATAGCCTTTCAATAGTGAAAAACGAATTTTGGCTGTATTTCACAATCAGGACATGTCACACACACCACTACATGTCCTACCTTTCACATACACTGCACCCTGCTCAGGGGGGTACTTTGGCCCTACCATAGGGCTGTCTTACATGTAAGAAAAGGGAAGTTTAGGGCCTGGCAAGTGGGTGCACTTGCCAAGTTAACATGGCAGTTAACAACTGCACACAGACAATGCACTGGCAGGTCTGAGTTACCTTTTCAGAGCTACTCATGTGGGTGGCGCAATCATTGCTGCAGGCCCACTAGTACCATTTGATTTACAGGCTCTGGCACACTTCAGTGCACTTTACTAGGGACTTACCAGTAAATCAAATGTGCCAATCAGGGAGAACCAATTGTAACAACAATTTACACAGAGAGCATATGCAGTTTAGCACTGATTAGAAGTGGTAAAGTGCCCAGAGTCCTATAGCCAACAACAACAGGTCAGGAAAAAATAGGAGGAAGAAGCAAAAGGTTTGGGGATAACTCTGCAAAAAGGACCAAGTCCAACAATAGGCGTGGCTAATAGGATGGAGTAATTTGTGAAAAAATGTGCAGGCACATGTTTAGGAACAACCCAGTGTGGTCCCTTAAAAATACGCAACTCAAAAAGTAGTCACCCACCTTAATAGGAAGAAGTATAGTCTCCCATATCATGTCCGCTAATACGAAGGGATAACCAAAAGGTCCCACCATGGGGAGCAGGGCAGCTTCAAGATGTATCTAGAGAGGATCGCGCCTGCGGATGTCAGTGTGTGGGCAAATCCCACGTGCCATAACAATCCAAATTATGTAGGCATGGCTATGGAGCTGCATAAGTCTTAAGGACAGGGAACCAGCGTCTAACAAAGGCTCTGGTGCTCATAAGGATGTGTGAAAATGAAAATTGGACCCAACACTGGTGTTGTCCAACCCAAATGTAAGCAAAGAAAAATAATTATTAAAAGGTAGTAATTAAATAGTAACCAATATGGACTAAACTAAAGGTCAAAAATTACAAAATTACAAGGAGAGAAAAGAAAAGGACCACTTAACAGGGGCACAAAATGGAAAGGAAGAAAAAGCTCTGTGTGGAGACCCAAAAAGAAAAATGAAAAATGCCATTCAGTGGAACATGTTGAATGTCAGCATATTACCTTAGACCACAAAATTTATATTAATTATACACAAATACTCAATCCTACAAGTATCAACCAGCAGGTAGTCTTGGCGTGCAGCATATAATCTTAGGATTTGGAGAAACATACACTATAAGTCCAACATTTATGCAGCATGTCTGCAAATCAACTCCTTGTACTGTACAGAGTCCATTCATTCTTTTTAGGAGAGTTTCCAGCACAAGCAAAGATGCCAAGTCTTCCAGTTTGTTAAGTCCTGTGTTCAGGCTGTCTGTGCGTAAAATCCATTTCAGTTCTGCTTTATTTAAAAGAGAAGAAATACTTTCGCCTCTGCTTGGTGGGTTCGCAACAGTGATTACTTGCCACCTTAGTTCATCCTCATTATGGTTCTGCTGTTCGAAATGTTCTACCAGTGGAGGAGTCATGACCATACACCTAAAGTGGCTCCTATGGTGGCATAATCTGATACATATTACTTGTGTAGTCTCTTAGATGTATACTAAATCACATTGGCACATTATGGCATAGACCATGAAAGTCGTATTACAAATAGAAAAATGTTTCAAGATGATATTAACATTCTTGTAGGTAGATTATTTTGCTTCAATGGTAAAAGCACAGACACTGCACTGGCCACATTTAAAGTGGCCTATCAAAGGTGGTAGTCTGCATAAATGGCTAAGTGTGCGAGTAGTATTATGATATGGGAGGGCCGCTATCACTAAATGAACCTTAATACTTTTATTCTTATGAAATGCAAAAATAGGTCTCTCAAGTGCAATGTCCCCTGCATTTGAAATGCTCCAGTGTCACAAAATACATTTCTTAACCCTGTCTGCTATGGGTGAAAATGTAGTAACACATGCCAGTCTATCAGAATCCTTTTTCTTATTTGGGGTAAGCAACGCCTCTCTAGGGCAATACTAAGCCCTTTTCATGGATCTTCTCACTAATCGTCTGGGTTACCCTCTAAAAAGGAGTTTCTGCGATTATTTTTCTGCTTCATCAAAAGTCTTTTTTATACATACACTTCCTTGTAATTCTCAAAAATTCGGAATAAGGAAGGGAATCCCGTAATGCCCTGGGATGATGACTAGAATAAGATAAAAGAGTGTTTCTCTCTGTGAGTTTGTGATATTACGCAGTATTTTATTCCACATTCTCAGTTTTGATCAGCAAATCCAGGAATGCTACTTCAGATTTGTTATATTGGAGGGTACATTTGAGACCCATGCATTCAAAGTTTAACCAGTGAAGGAATTCAACAAGTCTGCCTTCTTCTCTCTGCTATATAAAGAAGATGTCATCAATATATTGCTTCCACATTACAATGTGGTTGTAAAAAGGATTATGATGAGATAGAATGACCTCAGATTCCAAATCATCCATGAACAAAATGGCAAAATTGGGAGCGAAAACTGCTCCCATTGAAGTTACTTGCATTTGCTGATAGAAATCATTGAGAGCTTTTCTTTATTACAATTCCAAAGACACCAAACATGAACTTGTAACGTGCTCCCATTTTGAAATTACAGCTCCTTAAATGTAATAAGGTAACTCTAATATTAGCCTACGGCAGAGGTAGGTCTTGCAGTAGTGAAAAACTAATTTAAGAGTTTTTCACTACCTGGACATGTAACACTTAAACGTTCATGTCCAACATTTTAAATACTCTTCACTCGGCCCTCTGGGCTGTCCAGGTCCTACCCTAGGGATGACTGACATGTATTAAAAAGGAAGGTTTGGGCCTGGCAAAAGGTTTATTTTGCCAGGTTGACATGGCAGTTTAAAACTGCACACACAGGCTGCAATGGCAGACATGAGGTATGTTTAAAGTGCTACTTAGGTGGGTGGCACAATCAGTGCCACAGGCCCACTGGTAGCATTTAATTTCCATGCCCTGGGTACAGGTAGTGCCATTTTCATAGGGACTTACAAATAAATTAAATATGCCAATTGGTATAAGCCAATTTTACCATGTTTTAAGGAGAGAGAGCACAAGCACTTTAGCACTGATCAGAAGTGATAAAGATTGCAGAGTCCTAAAAGCTAACAAAAGCAGGTTCAGGGCACGCGAGAGTGAAGGCAAAACGTTTGTGGATGACTGTGCAGAAAGGGCAAGTCCAATACTCCCTATTATCAATACTATACTATGACAAAAAATCTATTTGTGACAAGGAAACATTACACATATTTCAAAGATCACCCTGCAGCTAAAAGGACTTTGTATGCTCAGCTACCAGAGGAGTCGTTCAAGGGAGAGAGACCTCACAGGTTCATTCCTCAAATATTAATTGTTGATGGTGGCAATAAACCAAAAAAGCAGTCAAGATAGATGATGCACAAGGAAGCGCTATATAAAACACCTTGGCAACTAATAAGTGCCCTGCATTACCAAGACAATAATGCCACAACATCAGTAATATGTGTTCACATCTCTGCTTGGATTACCATTCATTTAGTAAATAACTCTTGTTCCCAAGCATCATGTCATCGTAGCAGGAAAATGCACCAATTTTGATTTCAAACAGTAATTTATAATTTCTGGTAAAAACATATCTCTATTCCCCATTCCCTTTGGCAACAGCTTATCATTTAGTCAAATATCATTATTATTGTCAAAACATATTTTTGCCTTTTCTAAAAATCAACCATTTTCTCCCAATGGCCTTTCAGTTATGGCAAATGTGTTAATTTTTTCCAACTTTAGGTTGATTCGCTTATGAAAATACAATATTTTCTCATTTTAGTCAGTAAACTCATTTTGTTCTATAATATCATGTTGCAAAATTCTGAAAACATAAGCATTTTGTTTTCAATTTCCCACTCTTTATTTTTATTAAATTCACCTATTTTGTCCCAAAACGTCATCTTCACATTTTCAGCATTTAGTACAGATGGACAGAAAATGTCTCAAATTATCAATGCCAAACCTCATATACCAACGGAACACCGCCCTGCATCCCCCCGTGCACATTTATGGCCACCATGTTCCAGAACCGGGCACAAACCACCAGGGATACCAACCAGATGCCAAGGCTGCCTTTTGGCCAGTGATGGCCTACTTTTGCCAGAGATGATCATCAGATTTCAGGAACGGCCATCGTAAGCATTATCATTTCCAGTTCATGATGTAAGTTATGTGATGTTACAATTTTTTGGTTGCCTTTGCGGTGATCCAAGTGGCTAGCTGTATTTCCCAAGTGTTGAGGTGTGTGCTAAAATGAAAGCAATGAATAAATAAAATAGACCAGGAATACTTATTACATATCAGGGGTGCCCAACATCTATCAGGAATAAAGGAAACGCAGCAACCCAGTGCCCCTAATTCCTTGTTTGAATTAAGAAGGTGAGCTCTTTGTTTAGGCAATGGAAGTTGTTTTAATTAAGCCTTAATAATTGCCAAACAACAGATGTCAGAAGGCACTGGCAAACATTGATTGGATAACCTCCCATGGTTGTCATGAGCACGTGTGTGCTATAGTGGAGGTAGCATTTCATCACAGCAGAGAGCACGGCAACATGCTATCGCCAAAGGTCTCATGTGTCCACTGAGGAGATGGCTAGCTCACCCTGGGGTATAGTTACAAGAATTGCCGCTAACTAGCGTTAGCGTTAGTTAGTGGCAATTTTCTTACCGCCGCGTACCGCTGAAAACTATCGCCATGGTACCGACGTATTTACAATACGTCGCTACATGGCAATATTCTCTTTTCACAGCGGCAAATGTTGTCGTTAACACTAACGTCACGGTGATAAAATTCTTGCCGCTAACGTAAAAAAAGTGACGGACGGCCAGTCAGCTGCCAGAAAACTCATGTTAGTCAGCGTCACATCACTTTTTTCATGCTTCGCAGAAAAAATAAACTACAAAAAGCCCGCAAAGCACCCAAAAAAAAAAATTAACTGGAAGCAAAATGGAGCAGGCTGGACATAGTTCAGCAGGAGACAGCAACACCCCTAACTCCCCTAATCTCCCTAACAGCCAGGAGGACCAGCCAGAGTCCTAGGGGAAGAGGAAAACTAGATTCAGTCAGCAGGAAAATGAGATCCTGATTGCGGAGGTGACAGAGAAACAACACCAGGTCTTTGTCAGCTCCAGGGTGTCATTGGGGACCAAAAATGCCATTTGGCAGTCCTTTGTGACCAAGGTGAATGCAGTAGCAGAGGTCAAGAGGACAGTGGCCGACTGCAAGAAGTGCTGGCATGATGCCAAGAGCAAGACTAAGCAGAAACTGTCCAACAATAGGCAGGCAGCACTGCAGACCGGAGGTGGGTGTCCAGCGCCACAGGAGGAGCTTGATGACTTGGAGGAACAGGTGTCCGTGGTCATCTGTGAGGAGTTGGTGGTTGGAGTCAGGGACAGGATAGTGGTGAATATGAGCAGCTACATCAGCAACATGGTACCTGGCACTCCTTTCTACCGGCAGTGACATACCGCTCTGCTCCCCGGTCCACCACGGGTTGTCCCGATTGCGTGGAGGGAGTAGGCGGCAACGAAGCATCCCACTTCCGGCAGGAGGCAGGGGGCGGAGTCATACGGTCAGCAGTCTAGCTGCTGGACCTATTTAAACCTATGCCGACCACGGGGCACAGCGGACCCGCGCAGCGGGTGCCCCGCCGGTGCGCTAAAGGCGCTCCAAAGGTAAGTCCGTCTGCGCCCGTCCGCGTCCGGCCGGGGCCAGGGGCCATAACCCCTGTCCGTTCTCCATCAATTATACGCCTCTACTCCCCTGATTTCCTCCAATGCTTAAGGGGATCTGTAAATGGAAACTGTCTACACTCATGCCTCCATCTAAGGACAATATCAGCTGCCCCCACTGCTCTTTTAAATTCTGTCCATTTCTTCCATCTCTCAAGCCCAGCCCTCGCTAAGAACCAAGCACCTTTTAAAATGCTGCTATTAAACTGTAGATCTTTTCCCAAACATGCTACTGAAATCTCTATTTTATTAGAGGAGGAACGCCCTGATGCTCTGTTTCTAACCGAAACCTTGCTCAACAAGGAGTCTGATCCAGTCCTTGTACATTCCTTCCCTCATGGCTACCTTATTCAGCGGTTAGATTGCAAGAGCGGCAAAGGTGGTGGCATTGCAATTATTTACAAAGACCTGTTTAAATGTCGCATTACAGCTGACCATCTACCGGACTGCGAGAATCTTTCCTTTTCGATAAGCGTCTCCCCTACCCACACTTTCTCAGGCCTATTAATTTATCGTCCACCCGGAGCCTATGGACAATTTCTTAAAGTTCTTCCCGAAACCATTGCTAACCTAGCAAGTTCCCCTTCCAACTTTACTATATTAGGTGATCTTAACCTGCATTTAGACAAACCCATAGACTCTGTTGCTTCTGAGTTAGTTAGGAATCTTTTAGCTCTCCAGTTTAAACAAAGAGTCTCTGGAGCCACCCACGTCAAGGGTCATCTACTGGATCCCATATTTACTAATAGTGAGGAACTTTCAGTGGGGGTCCCAACCCCGCTGCCATGGTCAGACCACTTTTTGATTCCTCTGTCATGGGACATCACGGGCCCACTCTCCTCATTTGGTATAGTTGGCAGTCAGGAACGCGCCTGGTCTAGGCTTCCCCTAGAACAGTGGGTTTCAGCTCTCGAAGCCACTAGGCCTTCTAGCGATCTGAACCCCATCACGGCCAATGATAAGTTTAACAAATGGATTGAGTCCTCTCCAGACTATGTTCTTCTCAAAAGATCTACTTATAAAAAAGTCAGGCCCAAGATCTCTCCATGGTACTCCCCTAAGCTCCGCGAACATAAACAAATCTGCAAAAGATTAGAAAGAAAATGGAGAAGGGACTACGCGGAATCTAGCAAACTAAAATATGGGGAGGCTATTAAAATCTATCAAGCTGAAATCAAATCCACACAAGCTGCCTACTATGAGGAAAAAATCAGCCTCGCATCTAATTCCCCGCGGGAAATTTTCCGCATTGCCAAAACTCTCCTTAATCTCCCCTCCCCACAAGCCACCACTGATGGCACCCTCGCCCGCTGCAATGATCTGGCAGAGTTCTTCTATGAGAAAATCCAAAACATATATATCACCTTCCCTCTCACAGCCGGTCAAAAAGTCCTGTCTCCAATGATTGTCTTACCTCATTGTACCCAAGCGTTGTTGGAACAAATCCCTCTATTGGACCTTAAAACATTAGAATCCATCTCGGCTCTCGTTAAATCAGGCTCTCCTAGGGATCCCGCCCCTCCTCACGCTCTGACCTCAGCCACTGGAATAATTCTTCCAGTGATTCTTTAATTGATCAATTCCTCCATCTCGGCTCTCGTTAAATCAGGCTCTCCTAGGGATCCCGCCCCTCCTCACGCTCTGACCTCAGCCACTGGAATAATTCTTCCAGTGATTCTTTAATTGATCAATTCCTCTATTTCTTCTGGAGTAGTTCCCCCGCCATGGAAATGTGCAATGGTGAAAGCACTACTTAAAAAACCCAATCTCGACCCGGATCATTTGGGGAACTATCGTCCTATTTCCCTCCTCCCGGTGCTTAGTAAAATCCTTGAGAGGCATGTTAATTCAGTCCTATCCGGGTTCTTAGAGTCCAACAATCTCTTTCACTCCTCACAGATGGGGTTCCGGCCCCAACATGGGACGGAAACAGCTCTTTTAGCAGTGGTTGAAGAGTCCAGGAAAATTCTGGACCAAGGTGGTACAGCGGCTATTATCCTCCTGGACCTCAGCGCCGCATTCGACACCGTTAACTATAACATCTTGACTCTCAGACTCAGGAGTCTTGGGGTGACGGGGGTGTCATCACCTGGCTGCAATCCTTCTTAGAAGACAGGTCCTTTCAGGTCTTCGAAGTGTATGTCTCTCAGCTGCGGTGTGCCTCAGGGATCCTCTCTGAGCCCTACACTGTTTAATGTCTACATGAGTCCGCTGGCAGAGATAGTCCGTCCATTTGGCATAAAAATAGTTACTTACGCTGATGACACACAACTCGTGGTGGCCTTAAACCACCCGGAAAATTCATCCTACGGCCTAGGCCGCTGCCTGGAGAAGGTAGCCAAATGGATGGAGCTTTCGTGCCTGAAACTAAATGGAGATAAGACGGAGCTTATGCTCCTTGGCAACTCTCCTATTTTTAACTCAAGGTTACTGTGGCCTAATTGTCTTGGCCCTGCTCCAGCACCAAAGAATCAGATTAAATGTTTGGGCATGTGGCTGGATCGCTCCCTGAATTTTGAATATCAGGCGGCGAAACTATCATCCACGTGCTATGGCATTCTGAGGATGCTTTGCAAAATACTTCCTCTCTTCCCTTTCCGTGCAAGAAGGATAATGGTTCAGGCTCTTATTCTATCATGCCTGGACTATGGGAATGCCCTTTATCTAGGAGCCCCCCAAGCTACCACCTCCAAGCTACAGATCGTTCAGAACTGCAAAGCTCGCCTGCTCCTCCAGACCCCGTACCGGCAATCTGCCAAGCCAGCACTGAAGACTCTTCATTGGTTGCCTATATTGGAGAGAATCAAATTCAAGGCTTTATGTATCACGCACAAGTCCTTCTGGGGGAAAGGACCGTCAATTAGTCGATCTATTGTCACCCCCTACTGCCCTAACAGAAGACTTCGCTCGGCTAACCTCTTCCTCGCCGTACTTCCAAAAATAAAGAGAGCAAGAAGCGGCGGGCGTCCTTCTCTTACAACGCTGCTAAGCTATGGAACGCTCTCCCTCCCCACGTACATTGGGAGTCCAACCTGATGCCCTTCCAGAAACTCCTTAAAACTTAGCTCTTCCAAAATTCCACCTAACAAGCTGTCTTCTCTGTCTGTGTCCGCTGATAGCGCTGGGATGCCTTAGGGTAGCTATGCGCTTTATAAATGTTTTTTCATTAATTCATTCATTCAAGTAACAACCAGGGATAGGGGGGATGTGGGTGGGGAGTAATGTTGCTTCTGTCCATCTAAATATGACTCAGTTCCCACCCACATTGTGTGCAGATCAAATTCCAGATACATAGGTACTTCGGGGTATAGCCACATGTCACTTTAGCTGTTGAGTGCATATAAAGACACATAATGGTGGTGTAAGTGACTTGTAACATATAAATATGTAAATATATAGACAATTGACCATTCATGTGTCTCCTAACTCATGCACATATAAATATGTAAATATATAGACAACTGACCATTCATGTGTCTCCTAACTCTGGGCTACATTAACAAGCATAGGGGCATATTGACTAGAGAAGTGGCGGAGCGTTGCATTAGCCTCCTTGGCTCAACACCACGCTCTGCTAATTCGGGAACACAGGGCTGCACCTCATTGACAACAATATGATGCAGCCCTGTGTTCCGCCCTGCGCCGGGGAAAAAGTTAGCAGCCCACCACCAAAGCAGGCACACTTGCACCATAGTGCAAGGGTGTCTGAATCGAGGGGAAGATTGTTAATGTGCAGTAAGCGGGACCTTCCTGCACATACACAATCTTCCCCACAATACAGGCACCCCTGCACAATGGTGCCAGGGTGCCTGGGTTGGCACGAGGCTGTTAAATTTTTCGCAAGAGCAGAGGGTAACACAGGGTTGCACCATATTGTTGTCAATATGGTGCAGGCATGCATTCCTAAGGAGACGAAGCGTGTTGTTAGCCTTCTTAGCGTAACAACATGGATTGCCACTCAATTGTAAATATGCCCCCTTGTGTCTATAATGTGCACATTCCATATTGACAAAAATGAACATACTGGAGGGCAAATGTGCTGTTCAACTATTAGTGTAAGGGATATGCATTTGAAAGTACAGTGTAAGGACTCTGCATTTCAGGAATGTGTTCCCTAAAATCACAACATGTCTGTTCTGTTTGCCATGCTCCCAGATCCACGCATTCCCTGTCACATGCATGTTAAGTGAAGTAGGACAATGAGCACCATTCACAATGTGCCACTAATGCATGTCATTTTGCTACATGTCGACTTGACCCTATCCATCAAAATGCAGTCATCCACATCAAAGTCTCTACACGTGTTGTCCAGTTAGCAGTATGTCATTGTCATCATGGTCCTGGTTTTGGATGTCCAAGGCACATTGACATGCATGGAAACTGGCCCTTAAGTAAAGTCAAAAGTGGCAGTGAACAAATGCATAGCTAGTTATGTCTGTAAACCTCCTTCCACTAAAAAGGCATCCAATTACCCTGAGCAGAACAGCATGTATCATCCATGTGTTCATCCCTGTTAGGCACCAAAAACGTCTGCTGTACAACAATGCACAAATTTGAAATTTCATAAGCCTGCATCAGAGTCTTATGTCCTCCGGCTTGCATCATATTGCCATTGCCAATGCACCAAAGTGCAAGGGTGACTGGAAAGAGGGAATGACTGGCAATGAACAAGAAGGTGTCCCTCCCTGCACATCAACATACATCAATGGGAATGACATGTGTCAATGTGATTTGGCCACCTTAAAACACATAGACATTTGTCAGAGTATGGCAAATCAAGCACATCTACTTGTCATATCATTGTGTACATCACCGCATCCCTGATCTCAAGTGCATGATTGCCGTCCTCATGCCACACTACTAATTAGGTGGCAGTGCCAACATCAAGGTGGGGTGCAGTCTAATCTACACCTCAGAACCTAGTGACTAAAACCAACATGTAAACTTGACTAAGTAGGGGTGACTCATCCACAATGCAGTGTAAAGACACATGAAACTGATCAATTCTGCATTGTCGATAATGTGAAACAACCAGCACCACTTTCACTTTTGAACAGAGGATTTAAGAGGTGCAGCATGGGCATAGAAACATGCCCCTCACAGTTGGCTTACAGGGAAACTGTCCAAAGCATGATCAACCTAAATGTCACATCAGAGATGTTGTACAATGATTTACAAAGCTGCGTGTAATAGGTGTAGCATGTAAAAATAGAGAATGGATATTGTCATGCACTCTGCTTGTCAACTGCTTAAATGCCTGACTAGAGTGGACAAACACATACAACAGTATCTGCCCTTTACATTGCAGAGGAAGAAACATCACCTCCTGCTCAGCAGCCTGTCCCACTCTTCAATGAGGAAGAGGAAGAAGAATTCTCAACCATAGACCAGGACACCCTCCAAGAGCTGCTTGACTCCATAGGCAGCCCATCTCCAGAAGCGGGGACACCCAGCAGCGTCGTGGTTGCTCCACCAGCAGCACAAAACACCCAGCAGCCACCACCTACCACCACAGCTGTCTCCCAGGACTTTGAGGACCCACTTTTAAGATTCCAACGTAGCATGGTAGAAGTCCAGCGTGAGATGGCTGGTCAGGTACGGGTGGGGCTGGACAGCCTGGCGGCCAAACTAGATAGGATCTGTGGGTACCTCAGTCCCATTAGGGACCTCTTAGAGTCCATTAGAGGCACCCACAGTCCGCTCCGTGCTCTCCAGCATTCCATGGGTGACATCGCCGGAGTCCTTACTCAGAGACAAGAACAACTGTCCAGTCAAAGTGGCTCCAGTGATGTCACCAAGGAGTTGCGTGAAATGCGCAAGATCATGGAGAACATGGAGCGGAAACACGATTCCCACATGGCTGCCATGGCTGTCTGCCACAGAGATGTTGCAGGAGTCTTGCAAGCCCTGCAGCTCATCATCACTGCAGTGATGCCTCATCATTTGGCACAGATGAATGCTGCTCCACCTTCAACATCCACCTCTTACCCCCCTGATGTGTCACTGCCTCCCGCTGCTTCCGCCAATCCACCATCACCCTCACAGGAAGCACATGACACATCAGAAGAGGAAGATGTGGATGAAACAACATTCAGAAGGAAAAGTTAGCGGTAGCATTCATCTGTGTCAAATTGACAGTTTCTGCTTGGTCTTGTGCTTACCATCATGCCTCGGAACATCATCTGTCACTGTCCTCAGAATGACTCTGCTACAATCACCTTGGACTTTTAATGGACTGCTGATGTGGTCATTGATCCCCATTGACACTGTAATCAGCCTGCTGACTGAACTCTGCCTCTTCCTCAACATGTCTGTGGACATGTTCCCCCCCTAGGACTCTGTCTGGCCCTCCACCGGGATGTACACAATGTGGGCGTTGTTGTCCAAAGAACTGGGCCAGTCTGATAACTCATTGAAATCACGTAAATAAAAGCACTGAAGTCACAAAGATGCGTGTTGCCTGTGACCATTCAAGTTTCAACGTGTCAACAATGCATGGTCAGTTTAGACAGCACAACAAATAAAGGGCCATTTGGGAAAGGGGTTCAACTGAGTCTGTGTCCCTGATAGGCAGTGAGAAGACAGGACATGTGTGAACCTGGCAATGCCTCAGATCTCCAAGACAACATTGTTGCTGCAACGTAAACTTACCCTATGTTCAAGATGGGGATCTTGACTTAGAACAACACTCACGTCAGTGTCAAGCCCCATGAAGTGGCTCAACCTTTCCTTGCAAACAAGGCATACTTTGAATATGTACTTATTGTCAATGTGGTGGACAGTGGTTGTTTTGAGGGGTGTCATGCCATGACACATGTAATGACAGATCCCTCAACGTATTTCATGAGATATCAAAGCAATCTTGCTGTAAGAAGAGGAATGGTGTAGGATAGACAATGTCAAAGTGTGTTTCTGTGTCAAATCTTAGCGCTGTTGTGGTGTAACGCCCATCACAACACCCCTTGCCCTACACTTGTATGCAAAGTATATTATACTGTTGTCCCTAATGTACAAGGCTGTGTTGATACACGTACAGTGGCTCTATGCTGCCTAGTAAATAAGACAAAGCACATATCCCCTGCACTTCCACATGGAAAGTGAAGCTGTTGTGGGGACTGTGGTTAGCAAAGATGCCCCTAAGTCCCAAACAACGTATCCACAGCATGTAACCAATGCTGTGTGAGCACAATGCCTCCAGTGCATCATGTGTATTTTTGAATCAGCAATTTAGGATCATATGTAAACTTATTCATTAGACCACTCCTATGCAATCTCTAAACTGAACTTTGCTAGCCTACATATCATGCATTTTTCGTCACTCACATTCAAACTGCAGAATGACAGTAGCCTGTCCCTTGAAGATGTTGTAATTCCATTGGTAGACATTCAAATCAATTGTGTGGGTGATACATCTGTTGTAACCAACTACCAAATCACCAGTTCATAGAATCACATCAACAGTCAGTGACACCACAAACCACTAACCACTGGGAATTTATTATCAAAAATACACACTTATTAACCTAAACCTAATACTAATGACCTATCCTAATCTTCACTAATCTAACTTGTACTAATTGATGCCTAGACTAAACTAACTACCTTACTTAATACTATACACATAAAGACATATATTAAACATCAACCCACCTCCCCCTTAAGGCACATCCAGGGATGGGACAAAGACAACTTAACCTATACATGAACTAACTAAACATACATCCTAAACAAATATATATATATATATATCTTTTTTTTATTGAACAAGTCAAAAAACATATAAACCCCCACCCAAAGGAAAAGGAAACTTAACCTAAAACACTAAGTAAAAATGTCAAAAACACTAAAACCTAGCTACACCTGACACTATTTGTGAGAAGTTGGCCTGGTATATGCTGTCCACTAATTAAAGTGGGCACCTTGCACCAGTCCAAACAACCCTTATGGTGATTTAGGAGGTCAAAGATAACCTTAGAAAGCTATCCAAGTGGAAGCTGTGGAAAGCAGTCTTCAGGCTTAGTCTTGAAGGAATGTTAAGCAGCTTGTTTTACCAGAATGCAATCTTATTATATTGGTTAAATGAAAGAAGAACCACACAGTAGTTATAAAAATATGTATTTATTATTATAACTCACCTTAAATACCTCACAGTATCTGCTCCATGCAGATAAACACAAAGCACACAATACTGTAGCACAGAAACAATCGTAAGCAGCACTAATACACAGTGGGCTCCAGGGGTAGACCAAACCATATACTAAAATAGTGCTATAAGAACCACGACTCGAGTCACGACAGTGTCTAGATGATGTAGAATCGCTGGGACCCCAAGGAACCACCCAAGGTGAGTAATTAGGAACCCCACGGAGGTCGGGTGCAGTGTGAGAACCCGACCGCGTGCTACGTACAATTCAATGGGAGAGTCGCGGTTGCAGTTTTAATGTTTAAGGACCCTTCCCAGTGGATTACGAAGAAACCCTTTGGAACATAGAAGGTTGGAGACCCACCCCACCCGTGGATACCAAAGTACCAGAGTTACCTATCCCAGGGAAGCCGGGTGCATAGGATCGAAGTGGCGTCGGAAAACGACGTCGTTCGCAATGGCAGCCTTCAAAGAAATGCCTCTGCTGGAAAGAAGAAAAGTGTCCGGTGGAACCCACAGGTGGATTCTTGATGGAAGGTACCGGAAAGCAGAGGGGACAGAGTCTGGGTCACTCAGGAGTGACCAGGGGCTCGGTAGACGAATGCCCACTGATGTCGGGTGCTTCAGGTGTGAAGATGGAGACCATGACTCTACAGCTGCAGGGACCAGGAGATGTCGAGGATGACCAGGAGCCAGATACGAGCTGTCCCACGAAGGATGTCGAGTGCTGAGGGGTCAGTGTCCGGCGGGAGTACCAACAAGCCTTGGCAGCGGCAACCGTCGAAGAAGGTCAAAGAAGGTTACGGTCTGGCCCAGCAAGGACCAGGGGACTCACCACAGCAAGGGGAGTCATGGAAGGCCTGGAGCAACCAGGGGAGCCCAAGCAAAGCAGTGTTGTCCCTCAAATGGACCCACAGGCCAAAGGCACAGGAGTCGCGAGGGGACCT
This sequence comes from Calotriton arnoldi, assembly GCA_963921515.1. NCBI lineage: Eukaryota > Metazoa > Chordata > Amphibia > Caudata > Salamandridae > Calotriton > Calotriton arnoldi. The sequence continues at coordinate 82,040 of CAWUFW010018595.1, forward strand.
CTAGCAGTTTCACAAAGTAACAGCTTGCAGGGCACAGAGTGCGGGAGGCCAAAGTTCTTTATACAAAATGTGCGCAGAGGTAGGGGCTATCGACAGTTCAATGCACTTATTTGGGGAATGCAACAAGCACATGCACTTGCAAAAGTATGCGGTGTGCATGGGTTCGGGTTATGCAGTCCCCACAAGGGATACTGGCCTCAAACGTGGTGTGAGGGCAGCTCAAGCTCAAGGAACATAGGAACCCACCTCCTGTGTTGCTGGAGCCTTCGGAGTCCGCAGGAGCTCAGGATCATCAGACTGGTCAGTTGCTTTACGGTTCCTGCAAATGCAGGGGAGTGACTCCTTCTCCCCAAGGGAGATACTTCATTTGTCCTTGATGCTCCACAGGTCCTGCACGGAGCCTGTATGGTGCACGGGCACAGACGATGCTTTGGACAGAGAGGGAGACGAAGTCGGGCCCAGTCGAAGTCCAGAGTGTCCAGACGGTTGAAGGTCAGTGGTTTCTTGCTCAGAATCTAGGGTCCTACAGCCAGGTAAGCCCTTTTGTACCCATGGGAGAGGGTTGGACAGATGCAGGGGACCCTCCCAGGGGAGAGTCAGGACAGTGGGGAGGATACTCCCCTGTCCTTTGTCCAGTTTCGCGCCAGAGCAGGACCCAATGGCTCCCAGGACTGGTTTGAACCGGACTATGCACAGGGACACCAAGTGTGCCCCAGATGCAGACTATCAGGCACTTTGGAAGTGCACCCACCCAGCCCCAATACACTAAGGGCCAGATGCACGACCACCAAAATAGCAACTCGCTATTAGCGAAAAATAGCGAGTCGCTAATAACGAGACGCTATTCGCTACCTACCAACAACTCCGTCTACAAGATTGCGAGTCGCTATTGACTCACAACGCTATTTGGGACACTCGCTAATAGCGAGTCACAATTGTCTCGCAAATAGCGAGACACATACAAACCTCGTGTTTGCATGCGCTATTAGCAAGTGTGCGTGGAAATCGCAATAAAGCACTCGCAAATAGCTAAAATTGAATTAAAAAAAAAGTTTCACTTCCTGGTTGTGTTGAAGGACCCCCCAAACAGGAAGTGGTGCCCAAATCAACTCCTGATCACAAACAAACACATGTGCTGGTGCAGCAGCATTGTGAGACACTGCTGAGAGAGCAAAGATGATCAGCAAGGATATTATTATTATTATTATTTTTAAATTTATATCAGGCGCAACAGCTACCCAAAAGGGTTTCCCGGCGCCAGCCAGAGAAGGAACAAGAAAAGAAACTACTGATTGAACAACCAGGTTTTGAGCGTTTTACGAAAGCGCGTGTAAATGGTTTCACTCCGGAGTGATAGAGGAAGAGCATTCCACAAAGAGGGGCCTAGGTAGGCAAAGGAGCGACCGCCCATACGGGACAGTCTAATCCTCGGCACCGTAAATTTTGCCTGAGTGGTGGAGCGAAGAGTGCGTGCGGGCAGATAGGGTTTAACTAGTTTTTGCAGATACTGAGGAGCCGTACCCTGCTTGACCCTGAACATATAGCTCAGCGCTTTAAACTTGATCCGACTCTCGACTTTGAGCCAGTGGAGGTCTCTCAAGGAACCCGAGATGGAGGCCGCTCTAGGAACTTGGCAAAGCAATCTTGCCGCAGAATTCTGCACCAGCTGCACTTGCGTGTCACATCTTTATTGGCTCCTAAATAGAGAATGTTACCGTAGTCCAGTCTAGATGTTACCAGTGCCTGGACTACGGTTCTCTGGGTGGAGCTGGGCAGCATCCATACAATTTTCTTCAGCCATTTCAGGATGGTGAAGCAAGTTGCAGCCACCTTCACGGCTTGTTGACGCATAGATAAAGAGTCGTCAATAATAAAGCCAAGGTTGCGGACATGATGCGAGGATACCAACAAGGGAACCAAGCAGAGGCAGCGAAAGCTGAAGTTTGCAGAAAAAGTACTAGACATTATAACAGAAGAATGCTGCAATCATCACGACAAATTATTTGGCAGAACATCCCGCCGTCTGGGTGAAAGTGAGAAATGGAAGATCTGGCGCAGCATGCAGAGAAGGATTAATGCCCAGGGAGTAGCACACCGCTCCATCGATGACATAAAGAAAAGATGGTATGACCTTCGCTCCAGGGCAAAAGAGAGGGTGGCAGAGCGCCTGGAAGCAGCAAAACAGACAGGAGGTGGACCATCTACATCAGCAGACCCGACACCAGCAGAGGCAATGGTGGAATCCACCCTGGAGTGGGCAGCTGTAGCAGGCTTTGGGAACCTGAATACAACCCAGCCATCCATTACTCCTGGTAAGTGAAAACTGTGCATATGACGTGTGCATACCCACTAACGCCTGTACTGTGCATGCATACTAATCAAACACAAGCATACATCCATGTACAAACAACAAACAACACTAGTGTTGCATCATGGGAGATGTAGTCTGTGTCAAAATAGTAGTGAGGGAATGACTTGAGCTGATGAACATTGTTAAAACACTGATACAGTGAAACACATCTTTTATTATCATCTGTCATCTCTTTTGTCACATAGACACACCATTTGAAGCAGAGGACACTGATGGGGACACATCGGGTAGCCACGAGCCAGAGGAAATTGAGAAAGGGCAGGATGCTGGGGAAACGAGTGGGGACAGACCCACTCACATCCCATCCACTGCGGCTGCAACCACTCCATTGTCAACACCAACTGCCACCTCTGCAGTGCAGCACGACATCACACCACCAGGCCCTCAGTCCACCCGTGTGCGTCTTGCACGGAGAACCCAACAGTCCCAGCGTAGGTCCCAAGGTATGTCCACAACTGGGGCATTCAGTCAGGCAATGTCTGCTCACATTGACAGAGAAATGCTGCAGATACAGCGCCTGCACAACCAAATACAAAAACAGAGAAATCTGAGAATGTCCCAGGGCTTCTGCATGGTGACAACAAAACTGGCACAAAACCAGTCCAGAATAGAGGCAAAACTGGATGCCCTCACCAGCACCGTGGCAGACTTGGCCAAGGAGTTTGCAGTGGAAAGAGAGAACCAGAGGCGCATTGAGCGCAGCAGGGGACCGAAAATGGACAGTCTCACCAGGGCAATCAACAGGCTGGCACATGTCACTAATCGACAAAGCCAGCGCACACTTGGCCTACAAGTGGAAATGGGCCACTACTGTGGCGATGGAGCGCGTGGTTTGGAAAAAATCACAGCTGCAGTTGAAACACTGCAGACGAACCAGTTACTTGGGGATGTTGGACTTGGTGGCACTGATAGTGAGTTATCTAGCAGGAGCAGCATTTCTGCCACAGAAGCACCTATGTTGCGCAGAAGCAGCAGCCGCAACCTTGGGATGGCTAGTGGCACCTCTGGCCAGGCCACGCGCGAGGGCAGGAAATTACATTTTACTGTTACCCAAACATCTTTCATGTACATTTGAGTTATTTACTATTGGTGACGAAACCCATTTATTTTCCCATAGGTGTCATTATACTAAGGTTACTGATGGACATGTTGTCCTACTTTAAAAATGGATGTGTGAAAATTAAAACACCCATTGGCATTCACATTTACTCATGTCTTTTGTACAGCTGACTGTCTAGCTGGTGTGTACGTACCTTTCAGAAATAGTTGTTTGCAATCTGGTCCCTGCGCCTTCTCCCCTCTGCTGCAGCGTACCATCCGTTAGTTGTTGGGCAGGTGGTCCCGGACCATCATCCTCAGAATCTGTGTCAGACACATCCATGGGCAGTCCACCCCTGCAGGCCATGTTGTGCAGCATGGCACATGTTGCCACAATTTTACAGACTGTCTCTGGCGCATACTGCAGAGCTCCACCACTCTTATGTAGGTATCTAAAGCGCGATTTCAGTATTCCAAAAGTACGCTCAATCACTGTCCTTGTGCGCCTGTGTGCAGTGTTGTACCGCCTTTCATGGATGTTGTTGGGCGACAGGTACGGTGTGAGGATCCACGGATGCAGAGCATACGCACTGTCACCTGTTGTGAGACATATGATGTTGAATGCTTACAGACATGCTATGACATTAACAAAAGTTTGGGAACAGGTGATAACATTACCTAGGAGGTATCCATCATCAAAGTCACCTCTTTCTAACCTTTGATGTACTGTGCCGGTAAATGAATGCATCATGGGTGCTTCCTGGGTATTTGGCTACAATATCTGTTATGATGTTCTTTGTGTAACACACTACTTGTATATTGAGGGAATGTGTACTTGTTCTATTACGAAAAATATATTCGATGCAGGATGGTGGAAATATGGGCACATGTGTCCCATCTATGCACCCTATTACCTGTGGGAATCTTGCTAACCTGTAGAAATCCTTTTTTGTCTGGTCTAATTCCTGATTGTCACGGGGCAGGTATATGTGTTGATGTATGTGGTGTAGCGTTGCGTCCAGGAAGTCATGGAATAAACGCGAAAGCGCACTTTGAGATACACCGCCAGCCACTGCTATGACATCCTGGTAACTACCAGTGGCCAATAGGTGGAGGGAGCACAAACCCTGCACATGTGTGGGAATAGCATTGCTGCGCATGGTTCTACTCTCAAGTTGTGGCTTCAAGATGTCAATGAGCTCTAGTATGACCCTGCTACTTAGTCTGTACTGATCATAAATCTCCTCTTCAGTCTTATCCTGACTCTGAATATCCTCTCCTGTCTTCTTCTCCTCTGCCATGTCGCCATTATCCGCCTCCTCCTTGCTAACAAATACAGGGCAGCCATTGTGGAAAGGTTTGTGATGCATTCTGGGTGTCTTTTTATAGGTTGGACCTGATTACCACCCGTTGCTGCTTCGTGGTAAATTGCATGTGCAAAATGGCCTTTTTGCGAGTTTTCGCAATTTGCGACTGTTATGTACATGCAATTTTGCAATTCGCAAATTGCGATACGCAATTTGGTAGTCGCAAATTGCATGAGCTATTTTTGATTGTTGGTATTTACTCGCAAATTGTTTGAGGCAATTGCGAGTGGCTTTTGTACATAGTAAACGGCCATTTTAGCATGCGCAAATCATTTTGCGGCCGATTTAGCGCATGCAAAATGGTCGTACATCTGCCCCTCAATCCTGTCTGGGAGGTGGTCACACCTCTCTGTGACAGGATGCCTATTGTGCTGCCTTCCTCTGCTCGAGTTGGCTCAACAGCAGGAGGGCAGAAATATGTCTCTGGTCGGCAGCAACCATTTTGTGCTGTCCGGGTTGAGAAGGCTGGTACCGGGAAGACCAGGGACCCCACGAAGCTCGCTTCTGAACGGTGGAATCATACGTGTGGAGGTATGATTCCAAGGTGTTTGATACCAAACACAACATGGTTTGTTGCAGCCGTTTTCGAGATAGCATTTTGCGCGAGCATATAATGCACCGCTACCTATATGTCTGGCTGCGTCACTGACAACCCAGGAGAATGGTCTCCAAAGGCTGCAGAGGTGCTCTGCTCATGCAGGGGCACCCTCTCACATAAAACCCAGCACCCTGCCTTCAGGATTGTTAAGGCCTGCTAGAGGGGTGAGTTATAGGTTTTAAGTGTAGTGACCTATAGATATAGTAAACCTATATCTAAAGTAAGTGGTGCATGCACCATCTTACACAGGCTGTAATGGCAGGCCTGTAGTTCCATTTTGCATGGCCTCTCCTGAGTGTCATAATACATGCTTCAGCCCATGGGAGGCCTCTGGGGTACCTATGCCCTGGGTATATGTGTACCCTATACTAGGGACTGACAAGGGTACCTCAGTATCCAATCTGGAATGTACCTAAGTACATGCATGACATTTTAAGGAGAAAGCAGATAGACTGGGGTCCTGATTAGCAGGATCCCAGTCAGACTAGTCAAAAACTGTGTAATATCAAGCAAAAAGTGGGGGTAGCCATAAGAAGCAGATCCTACTTTCCTACACAATTCTATACCTAATCTAAAACTACAATTATCACTACCTACTAAACTACAGTACAAAAAAGTATAAAAACTGGATTAAGGGAATAGGGGGACTGTACATGGGGGACAGCTGACATCATTAGGGCCTCAATAGGGGAGCCCTAGGGCCCCCTTAATGTCCTGGAGATGGGTCTTAATTTCATCTTGGTCCCGTTCTATTCGGGCCACATGGACATTTAGATTGAAAAGCAACCCACACTCCCTGTGTGTCAAGCAGGAAATCTGTCTCTGTCGCGCCGTCCTCAAGGAAGGTGTGCCTGGTTGAGCAGTTTGTGATGGTGCACCTGGGTGTTGAGACGAGGTGGTTGCAGCAGGTTGAGCCAGGGTGGATGTGGTTTGACCAGCAGATGGTTTGGGATGTCTGCCACTCCCTTGGACACCTGAAGGGCCAGGCATTGGATCTGTGTGCCTGTGTTGTGTAGATGAGGCAGGCAGGCCAGCACGTTTATGTCCACTTTTCTTGCTGCTGCCTGTAATGGACTTCCACTGTCCTGATGCCCTCTCTTCCCGGTACCTCAGTGCCATATCATTGTAACCCCTTTGCCACATGACGTATGTGCATATAACGTTCCTTACGCAGAAGGAACTGCCTCACTTCATCCTGTGACATGTTGTCTGTAGAGAAAAAAAACATGTCAAGTTTCGAGAATCACAAAAACTGACAGCATTCTGCATGTATCTCCCAAACAAAAGTGTAACAAAAAACTATCTAAATACTTTCATCAAATGTAAGGTTCGTCCCACATGACCTGACAAGGTTAATGTAAATAAAAAACACAATTCAAAACCGAATGGTGATACCGACATGTTGACTTATGGTATGGGACATAGCAAGGGCAGAGTGCAGTGACAACAGTGGTAGATTAGCTGATTGCAATGAGGCTGTGGGCACAAACACTGATTGAGTCCAACAGGGGAAGATCCTCAAGGATGAAGTTTTACAGGCCCATTGCAGAACCAAGCCATGACACTCACACAAAAACAGAAAAACAGTAGGCTGCACTGTCTGCAATCATGGCAGACGACTAAGCACCACAGTGGTAGTCATGTAGGACAGTTGAACAAATCCAATTTCATCATTTCAAAAACAATTTGGAGGTGTCAACACAGCTACACATCCATGAGTGATGATGTATACATCTACTAGAAACATCTGAGTAAACGTAGCTACCAAATTTGATGATTGGAAGTCAACAGGGCATCTGTTCCTTGAATTCTTGTGGCACGTTGTTAGCCTGGTCTGCACCACGCTGGAAACGCAAAGCTGCAGCATTTCAACATCATATTTTGCTGCACTGCTTTTCCACTTGTGCCAGTGTGAAACCCTTCATGCTAGTGCAAAGGCAGGCACCCTTGCACAATAGTGCTAGGGTGTCTGAATTTAGTAGAAGATAGTTCTTGTGATCGAAGGATCACTGTCATGCACATGAACAATCATTGACCTTTAGCGTTTTTCATGTGTGCCACACAATGCTGAACACATCTAAACAAATACATTGATGAGATATAGATCGTTTCACAGTCCAGAGCATGTTTGAAAACATGTTTTTTATGGTCTTACCTGTTACGCACTCATCCATATTCACGCTGCCCTTGTGGAAGTGGTTCTGCGTAATAATGAATGGGCTTATCGGTGTAACAATGCCCACCCCTTTCACCCTAAATGTAGTGTGAAAGTTTGTCTAACGCATGAGTTGCCACTGAGCAACGTTGAGTGGATGAACACTGGCTTGTGATTAAGGCTAAGACAGTCTTGCCAAGACAATGTTGTGCAAGCAAACGTTGCTTTGGCTACAGGGGCCTTGTAAATTGCATCAACATGGAAATGATTCACAAGTTCAGAATCAAGATGCTAAGTCAGCTCTGGTACATATTTCGGTGACCTGAATCTGTTTTACATTTGCCTAGATTCATTCACACAAGTTGCCATTGGGGTTTATGCCACTTATCCATTTGTTTCACTTACCCCAGCTCTCAGCTTGGATATGAGACTTGCTCTTTGGAGTACTAACTGTCAATAACAACTGTTACTCAAAATAACTGTCATTTAGTGACAGCCACCTCAGTGCTGAGTGTTAATGGATTCCATGTCTGGTCATACCCATCAACAACACCACTCAAATGTTTCCTCTTCAGTATGTACACTGTGAAACCCACCTGCATTGGCTGGAGTGACAAACACATTTTGCATTAATGGGCTCAGAAACAGTGTTACCGTAACTCCAAAGGATTCACGGGCCAAAATATTCAGGGGCTCATTTATGAGCCCTTGCGTTACTTTTACGCTGCCAGTGCTTCAATTTTTGTGATGCACCGGGAGCGTAAAAAATGCGCCATCTTGCGCTCTATTTACAAAGTGACGCATCTAGGCAGATGCGTCACTTTGTAAACCCCTGCACCACATTATACCTGAGCCAGGTATAATGTATGCAGGATGGGCGTTCCCCCGCAAAAAGCCTCATAGAAGTGGCGCATTCAAATCTATGAGATTTCAGTGCACCACTTCTAATACGCCATTGCGCCAATATCTTACGCCTGACTCACAGCAGGCATAAGACTGACAAAGGCCCTTTCACATGGGGCTTGCCCCATCTGCAAGGACACATTGCTGGAGTTGCGTCTGTTTTCAGACACACCCCAGCAATGCGTCACTTTTGTGCCTACAGCTACGTCAGAAATACTGACGTATCTGTAACTCCTTGCGACATGATGCGTCATACAGTAAATATGACGCAGCCATCATGTCGCAAGGAGGGCGCATTGAAAACTGTTGCAAGGCTGTTTTCATGCAGCAATGCAACAGTTTTCATAAATAAGCGCCTCAATACATACTAAACCTATCGAACTTGATGTCGCTGTGCCCATGAAACATGACCCGAAGCTGACATGTACACATTATACTATGACAAGAAGCCATAATCACTTTGTGAATTGGATGAAAATACACACAATACTTCACAAAGTGTTGGGCCATTGTGTGACAGTTCCATTTCGCCGTCATCTTGACATGAGTACCCACAGCCACAGCTTACCAAAAAATTTGAGTTGTGGTGGCACAGTGCATACCATGGGTACAAACAACATATGAGGATGGTTGTGCATGGGTGCCCTTTGAAAGAATGCTGTGTGTTCATGTTTGTCTTAAGTTGTTTCCAATATGCTACAACACGTTGCAAATGCTATTTAACAACAGATGTGCCATGATCAGGGGTAGACACTTATCATCATTTACAACAGTGTACACTTGCAATGGCTAGCACCAAAGCTGGCCCCCTTACACAATTCTGGGAGAGTGCATAAATGTTTGGGATGCTGCCTCATAGGCTCGATGACAGGCTAAAGTTATGATATTTCTGGTATAGTTGCTCTTACGGTTCAGGGAGGTAGTGAATTATCTGAGGTGTTGCAACATCAACTCAAGAAGGCCAATGCTGTTCTCCATCAGTAACTGATGATCAAGTGCATTACTCTGTACTTAATGCTGCCTTATCACACTAGAGGTGAGGTCCATGTGATGCACAGCCAGACTGTGTTCACCAACATACAGGACCATTGACATGATATATTTCTGTCATCACATACAATCAAAATGTATGAGCAAGGCACTCACCAATGGCGTGTGGGTCCATGAAGGCATCCACGTCTCCCTGTGTGATCAATGGTCTTCCAGCTGTGACAAAAGGATAAAAACAAAGATATATGTATTACACATCACATTTCACACGTCTCTCGTACATCATTGAAGTCATCTTAATTCAATTTCATTCACTGTAACAGTTATGTGTGTGTCCACATTGCATACATGTAGGGATGTGCTTTGCCTGTCTGACACACAACACATGACAATTGCAGCCTTGCGGCCTATGGGACAATCCTGCCAGGATCCGTGGGCTAAATCTGACTACAACTTAATGTACAGCTTCATAAGTCACTTTTTACCTCGCCAACCTCAATATACTTGACGTTGTGTAGTCAAATGGTCCCATAAGTCTTAGCACAGGTGTGTCAGGTCACTTGACATGTTAATATCCCGCATTGTGTATCACACAGCTTCTCAGCCAGGAATTTATGTGAAGTGCTCAAATGGGAATGTGCGTTGCGATGGACAGTACACCATGACACCCATTTCATTTTGCAATGGAGCACATTTAGAAGTGGGGCATAGATGTGCTCCTGAACTTAAATTGGGGACAGTCGAATCATACTCTGATCTCAAACAAGTTTTGTCATGTACTTACCACCTTGTCTGCCAACGATTACTCCCAGGTGATCCAGTAGGTCTCCCTCACGCCCAACACAATCCTGCCATCAGTGCTTCCACTGGTGGACAGTCCTGTCCACACCGAAGATTCGCATCATGTGGTTGCAGATGTGCTCCCACCTGACCTTCCTGATCTTGACATCATATCCCTGGAGGACATGTCCCCCAGCCTCCACCATCCGTGTCCAAAAAAAATTGACGAGCCAGAGGAAGCCCCCCAATGCCCCCTGGGACATCCTGCCCTCCCTGCCCTGACCCAACATCTCAAATTATACAAGTGAACAAAATAAAATGAATATAAGCACCCAAAAATACCCCAAATAACTGTGAAAAATACAAATATACTCCTAAGACAAACACCTGACAAGACAATCACGAAGACGCAAAAAACATGTACAGACAAAGACACAGGACTCAACAGGGACAGTTGGGACAGTAGACTAGGCACAGAACCACTCTCCAACACACCAACGCCAGCAGACACCTCTCAACACCTCCACAAATCTCAACAGACACTAACAGTGTGGTTGAAAGAGAAAGTGAAAGTGTACAATACTCCTCGATGGAACAGGATGCAGACTGACCTCACTTCCTGGACGTTTATGTCCCGTTTTTGGACTTTGCGATGAAATGTTAGCCGCTAAGGAGTAAGCGTGAATATTTCCTGGTATATACATGTATTTTGCAAGTATTTTCCCTGGCAGTTATGAAAAATATTATCGATTACGTGGAAAAGCGGTAAATCTTTTGCCACAATTTGCTAGTTGATCAGCAAATGTACCATGTTGCAGGATTTAGCATACCTAACAACACACATATGGCTATGGGATGTGATCTGTGTTGTGTAGTTAGTTGACTCTAGGCAATCTGTATTTTCTTGATATCAATGATCCAGAGCTGTCAAGAGGCACTTGTTCCTCACATTGATGCCTATCTATGACTAGTCATGTGTGTAAGAAAATGCATGCACCAGTGGTAGTCATTATGGTTAGCATTGGTGGTATGTAACACTACATGTGAGACTGTTACATTACACATTACTGGGGTGTCAGTGCCAGTTTAATGTGCTTGCAACACACGTACTTGAACAACAGGCAGTCACTACTTGTATATGAGATTTGTGATGCAGCATACAATGCGAAGCTATGACTGCAGAGTCACATTTGGGTATTTGATTCGCTGGAGGTAGAGATGTGCATTTTTACGACGGGTTGGGCAAAGGCACTCTTGGTCATTATTTTAGAGTCTGCAATGCATGACATGATTGTGACCGGTGTCTTTCGACCAGATCCATTGTCATCTTTTCAACATATGCACAATTGGACGTTACATGGCGTAAGGATCTTCTTGTGCCAACCACATTTAAATATCAGTCTAGCGTGACAGCGATACGCATCTTGGAGCTAGTAGAGACAATAATGTGACGGCTGGACAGATAGCAGACAAATTTATTGATGTTAGTGAGCCCTCCCTGAATTTTAAGCCTCTAAGGGCTACAAGAGCTTACAGGAACGCCTCTGATAATGCATAGATAAATATGTGTGCCTGATTCCAGAATGGAGCAGCCATGTCCAAATTATGCTTAGGTCTACAATCCTGATTATGTCATGTACAAACATGTTGTAGACCCAGATTCACCGGTGAACATGACATTGTTGGCTAGGAACAGCAATGCAGCACTTTGCACAGTGCAATCCTTGCAACAGCAAAGCAACCGATGCCTGTAAGTTCAGACGGTCCCCATGGACTAGAGACCACGCTGTGCTTTTGTATGAGACCCAGAGGGCTAGAAATAGATACTGCAGAGTTACTGCAGACTGACTTTGACGTCGGTGTGTGCGTCGTGCAGGAGGAGGTGGGACCTGGCTGTTGACATTGATGCGTCAGCAATGACCATTACCTAGTGGCAAGGCCTGGTATGTTAAATGTTTACACATTGCTGACATGAAAATTCCGCATGGTGCAACTTGTTGTGGTGATCATTCGAAGTGCTCCTGATCATAAACAAAGGGTGGTCCGCATTGCATGACACGCACCAAGAGGACACTGGGGTGACATCCTACTTTTGACTGTGCCTCTCAATGTCGTTATGCCTGAGTAGGTTGTGCTGTCCGTCGATGTGGCGGGTGAGGCCCTTAAGCTGGACAAAACTTGTGATGCAGGTGACCTGTGACTAGGCAACTAAGAGGGTCCACTTGAATCTCCTGCATCTGTAGGTTCCCCTGCATACTCGGAGTACACTGGTGTACCCAGGCTTGTGAAATCCGGACTGACAGAGGATTAAGCTGGAGTCAGTGATTTGTAGACGGTGGTGCAGTTTGAGGCCTAGTGCCATTTTCCAGTTTGAGAGATGGTTGGGTGTGAAGCAGAAGAGGCCCAGGGGTGGTATCTGCCCATTAGCCATGAGCACACTGCTTGTACCACCCAGATTTCCATGGGCAATGTGGAACATGTGATCTGCTTGCCAAAGTTGGCATTCATGAGGCAACCGAGTGGTGCAACCTATCCTCGCCCCATGTTATTGAGCTCTTGGGTGTACGGTGGATTTCCCTTGGTGCTATCAGGACAGAGATTTCTGTCTGGCATACACCTGACTGGAGTTGGGGATCTAGTTGGCCACACTGGACTGCAACACATGCCATACATGGTGGCTGGCCATCTTGTGCAACAATGTTTTATGAAGAGTATGTTGTACATTGCTTGAGAGATACAACAATGTGTGACATTGACAATTATTTTTAGATGAATGTTTGTCTATGAGTTCAACTGTGCCTGCAGATGTGTGGGTATTTTGATTGGTGTAGTCATGATGGAGAGCAAAATTATACACATCATGAAATTGACATGAGTAAGCTTGTAGTGACCATCCGGAGATGTTTTGGGTTGCAACTTCATGGTGCTACAATTATTTTTCATGGCGGTCTTACCCAATGCAATGTCCATTCCTGATGTAATAGGTTTTTATGCTGCTTGCATGTTGTGGCTGTATTTATTGGTTTCCCTGTTGCACTTCACTCATGTGTATATCTGTTCTCTGTCTTGGGGGTGTCAACAGAGTAAGAGTTATTTGATGAGGATGTAGCCCATTCTCCACCTTCATTGCCATGCTACACTCTTGCTGTTGTGTATGTGACATTAAAACTTGCTTGCCATTGCATTGCCAGGTCCATAGTCCTACATACACGTTGTTGATTGCTGATGCCTTGCCAGTTGTCCCATGGCTGACCTATGTGTCATTGTTTGTGCTTATGGAACTATAGCATTGTTAGATCAGTACAGTGCTGATGAATGATTCATGCACAGTGTTAGTGATGCATAACATGTGCTTATTGGTCATTCCAGTGACATGTGTCATCTAGGGTGGTAGTGTCACTTGATAATGTTAAATGAATGGGTATGCTTGGTGTTTGAATAATTCCCTGCACTGTATTGATAGATCCGTTATTCTAGCTGTACTATCCTCTGTATCTTCATCCTCCACACCCACAAGAAGATCCAGAACACATTTGCCATGTATGTTTGTGACTGTTGTCAGTTACCTTTTTTCCTGTGGCACGGAATTAACAGATATGTTGTGTTTCAACTTTTATGATGGTTTAGAGCTATGTGGCCCCAGCTACAATGATGCATCAGACACACAGAGCATGTTGTACTGCGCTCTTGTGTGAAAACAGACCTGATGGTGCTCCTGTGAAGACACAACACAAGGTATTGATTCTCACTGAGGGACCACTCCTAGAAACGGGAACCCCCTCTACTAGTTCAATTTAAGGTCTGGGTGAAAAGGGGGACAATCAAACCAAACAACCTCTGAAACCCTCCCACTTGACCTCTATTACTTTACTTTTCAGGGCTAAATCTACTCCAATGGGTCATTAATATACCCTCTGAGACATAATGGATACAGCAATATCACTTTATCAAAACATTTTTTTATTTATTTATTTCATTATTAGTATAAAAAAACATTTAAAACCATACATATTGTTGATAATTTTTTCATTTGTCCTTGTTTTGACATATGTATTATATCTTTTATACATGATCAAATGTCATAAACATTTTTTGCACACAAAGTACAATTTTGCCAATGAAACCCCTAACAAATCTTCACATACTCATACTACCTCTCGTATCCACACTCATACTCTTCCATACCATCCACACAAACAACCCACCCAAAAACTCAAACACCGCCTGGCCAACCAAAGGACAAAGATGTTTTAAGTCTCCATGACCGTGTTGTGGGCTGGGTGCATACACTAATAGGTCGACGTACATTTCGGTGGTATTTGCCACGTAATAACCACCTTCATCAGGACCATCAAAATTTGCAAACTTTAGGCGAGTGGTTGGGGTATAAAAATGCAGTATGGGGAATCTTCTAGAATCGCCACTACTCCTTGAATCCCTGATGTGGGTATAACATCAGTATGATGTGTAGGTCTCTCCTCTAAATGAAGCGCATGAGCCTCTATTGTGCACTGATATCAGTGTGGTCCCAGGTTGGGCCATACTCAGTAATAAGTTCAGATGCCGAATACATTGTCCCATTCCCACTCTTCCTTTATTGGTGTCATATCCCCTGCTAGGTGAGAGATCTGTGTGAAAACTGTTGTTTTGTTAACGTGACTTTACATGATTGATCACCTTCTGAAGTCACAAACCAAGCATACAAGTCATTGTTGTAGTGATGTTTTATTTTTCATAATCTGTGGACTTTGGTTTTAAGAAAGGCTTGTGACCGGACATTTGTTGAAGTTGATTGGGTAAAAAATTGCAGATGATGGCATCCCTCCGTGCTGTTCCAGCAGCAGAAGCAGTGGTATGTCTTGCATCAGCTTCTTCATCCTGGCCATCCACTGGATTGTCCTGCTCCTCCTGGTCTTTTGGCAAAGGTGTGTTTTTCCATACACAGATGTTGTGCAAAATGCAACAAGCCAGTATGATTTTACAGACCAGTTCAGGCCTGTACAGGAGTCTCCCCCTTGAAATATCAAGGCACCGGAACCTTGATTTAAGAACTCCAAAGGTCTATTCCACGATGGCTCTTGTGTGTCCCAGTGCAACATTGTAGTCTACCTGGGCCTGTGTGTGGATTACATTGATGGGGGTCATCAGCCATGGTGACAGTACATATTCTTGAACACCTGAAAGAGGAAATGGAGAGAAGTGTCCATTAGTATTTGTGCTTGCAGAGTGTTTTTTTTTTTAACATTTTGTGTCCATTGTGCAGCTTTGTACTTTTTGCTTTGTCATGTTGTGGAACATACAATTGACCTGCATCACTGAAATTGAATTGCCTGTACTTTACAGCCTACACATCACCATGATGCCATTAGCCAGGTCCTGTGTATTACCTCCATGTTGTAACTGTCAGGATGTCTGGGTCGCTCAAAACACCTTTTAGGGTTATTTACAGGCCCATTGCGCCACCAGTACGTCACTTATGCACTGATTGTAAATGAGGCACCAGTGGCGCATGGGCCTTGTGAAGCAGCCCCCCTGACTTTTGGCATACTACTATGTTTGTGCATCAGCAAGATACATCATTGTGAGTTATTGTGCTGAGGGTACCTGGCACCGGAAATACTTGGATGCTAAATGTTGTACTCATTGTGGGTTATTTACATTGTCCTTGCTCCCCAGGAGGGTCACTGTTTGAGTGACAGTAGCACTGCTACCTGGTACACTTGACCTACTGGGATATGTAAAGACAACTGACATGTCTATTGATGTCCTTGGGTATATGTTAACTTTGAATCTGCTTGTATGCATGTTGGGGTCATGCCCATCGAGATTGCAGTGCGTGTTCCCACTCAAAACACATTTATTTGGCTACATTTGCGCATCTGGGATTAATTTTCAAGCAGGGAATGCATCAGATTGCTACACCTCACCAGGGGAGGCGTAGGATTGCGCAACATGTAGTGAGATTTACATTTCTCTTGTTTGTATGTTCTTTCTATGCATGCTACATTCTGACACGACCCAGACTAATGCTAAATCAACTTTTGTGATTGTTTGTGTGCGGGTAGGTGTCCCTTCATGCAAAAATACTTTCCTTCCCATGACACAGGCACCCTTGCAGCATGGTGCGTGGGTGCCTGTGTTTGTGCATGTCAGCCAATTGGGCACCAACGCAGGGGATCGCAGGGTGATCTGTCATCTTGTTGTACATATGGCACATGTCTTTGTTTCAGAATGAATGCAGCCCAGCGCAAGCATATGTCTTGCAGCTTGTGCTGCATTGATTCCTTTCAATTTTTGTCTGATGAGTTTTGCAAGATCTATATTCCGAGAGTGACATAGTGGTTTGTGAGAGTATTTCTGGCCTTCCCCTTGTTGGGCCTACTTACATATGTGTGGTTCTTTGACATTGGGTGTTTGTGTATAGTAGTTGGCCAAGTTACAATGGATGTCAGGTTCAATTTGCTACATGTGCATTCTCACATGGTTGAGTTACATGATTGGTGACTTGAGGTGTGTGGTGTGTTCAGTTTGTACTTACCGACGAGCAGTCCATTTCCGTGGGTGCCGTTCTCGAACCGCTGGTTGATGACCAATTGGCGGAAGATGTAGGAGTCATGCACACTCCCTGGAAACTTGGTGACGACATTGATGAACAGGCCCAGGTGGTCCACAATTGCCTGCACGTTCATTGACTGTGTGTGTTTCCTGTTCCTGCATATATGAGCAATGTCCGCAGGAGGCACAAGTTGTACATGGGTGCAGTCAATTGCCCCTAACACATGCAGAAAACCAGCAATGGCACAGTAGCCTTGCTTGTGGTCAAAATGTTCTTGCGCAGTGTTGGGGAAGCGTAGGTGCTGCGGCAACAGGCTGATGATGGCATCCAAGATGGGAGGAACCTGGAGAAGGATGACTGTGAGACTCCACCCACTCTGGCAGTGATTGGTTGGAAGGTACCAGAGGCCAACATGTGCAGCACTGCACATAGCTTTGTCTGTGGAGGGATGTTCGTGCAGCGCTGGGATGGTGTCTGCAGCCTTGGCGCTATCTGAGTAAGTAGGCTTAGGATGGAGGTCCTTTTTAACCTGTAGTGGGCTATCACCTCCTATGGCCGGAGGTGTATCAGGGTGATCCGTTGTCTGTAGACCGGCTCTCTTCTGCGGCGCTGCCTCTGTGGTGGTGCTGGTGGCAGTGGTGGTGGTGGTCTTCTTGGAGCTCCAAGCTGCAAGAGTAGTACCTCCATGGCATCAGTAAGAATGCCAGTGAGGGTCTCGGATTGTCTCCCTTATATACAGATGTGTGGTTGCACCACTTTTTAGACCAGCTATTTTCTGGTCTTAAAAACCTGCCGCTAACTGCACTTAGCAGTAGTTTTGGGGAATTATCGCCGTATGGGAATTTCATTGCTAATATCGCGAAGTGGGATTAGCGACAGTTTTTTTCACGGGAACGCCCACCTTGCATCTCATTTTTGTTAAGTCCCGCTAACAGAAGTGGCGATCTTGAAAATTAACGTTTACGCTGGAAAAGTGCCACTAACTGCAGTTAGCAGCAACTTGTAAATAAGGCGATAAAAAAAAGCCGCCATAACATCAAACAATTGACGCTACTGTGGCGTTAAGTTCTTGTAAATATGCCCCCATGTCCTGTAATTTTTGTATTCTGCGACTTGTTCTTTTATTTGAACATTAGTACTACAGAGGTACAAGTAAGATGATACAAAGAAAGAATGCAAAACAACAAAGTTACTTTGGTTTCACCAAACATGAAAGTGTTACAAAAGGTTGGTTGCATACAGTGCTCCTTTCACATGTGTTTGTGTGTCTAAAAGGTTGGCGGAAATGTAAAAGCTATTTTAACTCGATCCTCATTTGTAAAATTTAAAATGAAAAACAGTAGGCTGCTTTATCTTTTGTGTCGCAGGAGGCAGGTACATTTTGACTAGCTATTCGAGAGATGTTAAGTTTTTGGCTTTAAAATGAAGATTGCTCAGACCCCCAGTGTTAGTCGCCAAAACATATGAGGCCACTCTTGCCTTCTGCTGCTTATCCCTCATTCACACCAATCTTTGCTGCACTACTCCAAACAAAGAGAGACACTAAAGCATGAAAATGCGTCAGGTACCCAACCAGCCCTTGCCCTCAAGCTGTGACTGCCTGGACCTTCGGAGACAAAGGGATGTGTCAGTGGTGTAGTAAGAGCAACGGGACGAGGTTGGTAGGAGGGTGGTGTGGCAGGCCAGCAGTGAATTCAATGAGAAACTAAAGCAGTTACTTGACACTCGTTATACTCCTGTGACTGCATCTCTAGTTGCCCCTCTATGTCTCGGCACCCCTAAGCACTGCTCGTCTCACCCCTGCCTAAAGCTGGATCTGCCTGCTTGTTCTGTATTGCAAGCATTCAATTGATTGCTGCTGTTGAAAGTATGTTGTCTTACTATACTACGGGCAGTACAGTCTTAAATGTAAATATGCTAAATATTTATAGGGTTTTAAAGTAGATTTAAACATCAGTAAAATAATTAGCTGAGTTATGACTGCTCAGGGAAACAATTGTTAATACACTTTTATTCAATAAGTGTTTTTCTTTTCAATTGACAATGTACATTATATTCGTTTAGCTGCTCGGAATGAATTCATTATTTTTGAAGGACTTTTTTTCAAGTGAGACATTGTTTATTATGTTAACCAGACAATCTATCGCATTTCATGCTCTGTTAACATATATATATATATATCCCTTTCGCACTGTACGCACGTATGCATTCATGTGCTGAATGAAGCAACAACTTACATGGTGATCGGATGCACTATAGGCTCTGCATCGTTAATCACACCATAAGTATTACATAGGATCTAAAATAGGGGAGGAAGGGAGCAGTGGACTTATATTCACCCAGAAGACAACTAGAATAGGGCACATTGCAGGCTGAGTATAAAAATAAAGTTTAGTGCTGCACTGTGTGCATGCATGGTGGGTGAATATACCGATGTGAATGTGTGTGTCTCTATGTATGTGGGTGATATTTTGATTTGCTCTTCTTTTATCAAATACTGGCTTCAGTGAAACAATTCTGACCACCATTTGTAAAAAAATTGTTTTACCATGAGGATGGCACTTCTGAACATAAGTTGATATCTATGACTGCCTCTGATGTAAATCTGCATCTGGAATAATGGTGGAAATTACTTTCATATTGTGGGCAACCACAATCTGACCATGTCCACTGAGGACACAATGTTAGCCCTAATAAAATAGATATAATTCTGTGCATTTAATCCCCAACCATGCCATGATGATACGCACACCTGCCAGAAGTCTAGCCCTGGCATAATGGTGGTAATCGTTTGCATATTCTGTCCACCCATGGCAAAGTGGTGACCACCCCTGGTAGAATGTGAGCCTTAGCATAATGGTGGACATTTTCCTTGATGGTATTTTGAAGTAGGATCCTGGCCGTGAGGGTGGTCATCCCTAATCAAATGGTGGCACCGGCATAATGATTTCCATCTCTGTTTCAATGCTTGTCCTGGCATAATAGTGGTAATTCCTGCTAAAGTACATGCATCCTTGGCATAAGGTGGTGATACATTGGGCATTTTGACATAATAAAGAGACATAAATATTAAGCTACACAAATATCGAGTTTTAAATACTGTGCCACATAAATATTGTGATGCAGAAATATCATTGAGAAAAATATCAATTTTTAAGGTAAGTAATATCGTTTTCAAGGATATTGTTGTTGTTAACATTGTTTTTTTAATAATATAGTTGTAAAAAATATCGTTTGTTAATTATCTTTATGTGTTTTAAATAATATTTTAATTGAATATGTAATATATTGTTTGTATAATTGTGGTTAATTTTCGGGGCGTGGCTTGGCACCAGCCAAGATGGCCACGTAGTTCGGGAGCTCCGTTGCAGCCCTCCCATCCTCAATAAAATCCGGCATCATCCCGGGGGCTCTGATATGGCAGAACCCGCCTAACTACCCAGAAAACAGAAGAGCACCATACCGTACCAAAATGAGACCGCGATCGGCAGCAGGAGAGGTCTGAAGGAGACGAGGCCGCGAGAACGGGGTGCGCCGCCAGGAGCTCACGTAGAAAGGCTGACTGTTGCGGCACCGGATGAGCCGGAAACGATTGAAGCCGTGAAGCGGTTACCCAGAGATCGATCGGACCAGCTGCCCCACGGCGCTACTCTGCGGGAGACTGGATGTGGCTGACCGCCATGGAAGCAGGTGAGACCTGCGGCAGGGGCGGGGACAGGGCCACAAGGGAATGACGCAGCACAGCGGCAGGGCCGCAGAATATCCTTCGGACTTGGTGGTCCCCATCGAGGGTGGCCACCACTGAAATCCATACCTGCCCGCACAGCGGTCCTCATCCCCTGCCTGAGAGGTGCCAGGCGGGGCTGACGGTGTGGCCTGGAGCAGAGTGGCGGTGGAGGCCCTGAAATTGAGGTGCTGGCCATGAGACAATCGCCGAGGCCGGCAGCCTCACACCCACAAAGTGAAACAGTAACAGCTAGCCTGTCCTGGGGCCCTCCCTCCCCTCCAGGTAGCATGGCCACCGCGCAAAACAACTGAAGACAACCAAGAGAACTGGGCCGCAACGGTGAGGGCCTTGGACTGGTGGGTCCATAGGCGACTAGTTAAATGACGTGGCCGGGACAGGGGACACGCTCAGATTGTGCCGGGGGACATTGGAATGCCCGACTGACAGGCCCCAGAAGGAATAATATTTTTTGGGAGGTGACCTGCTCCCTTCCATCAGACACTCACCAAGAGAATAACGGGGGGCTTCACCCCCCTTCACTCGATGGAAGACCGCATGGCAACCTAAAGACCGTGCAAGCTACCGAGCTTGGAGGGCTCTACAGAAGACTGCAACTCTGTGGTGAATGCCTCGCCGCTTGCCACGGGTGACAGATATAGAATGCACCCCAAGATTGCCCCCCCTGCAACAGACTAACAAATGCGACAAGTACACAGTACCGAAGATATCGATGGTGGAAGGGGCAGCGGCGAGGGATACTCAGGACCCGGCGTAGCCTTCGTTAGGGTCAATTATGGCAGCAATACATGAGCTGGGAACGATGCTCAAATCGAAAATGGACAAGGTCACAATTGAAGTGACCTTGCTGAGAGCAGACTTGAACAAAACCTCTGAAAAAGTGGGCATGGCAGAAACAAACATTGCCGAACTGCAGACCGCTTCCCAGAGAATGGAGAAACAGATACATCATCTTACTCAACAGCACAGGGTGATGGCGGCGAAGCTCGAAGACCAGGAAGGGCGAGCCCGCAGAAATAACATCTGAGGTGGCGGAAGGCCTGGACGCAGGACTCTTCCTGGAAGACCTCATACTCAACCACCTCAAACCCAAGCGCCTCTCGAACATCTTCTCTGTGGAAAGAGCGCACAGAGCGTTGGTACCACCTCCAAAAACGGGGGCCCCACCACGGACAATAATTGCTCGCATCCTGGTATTTCACAACACCTGACGAAGTGTGGGAATGGCTTGAGGAAGGGAAAAAATCGAATCGACAGTGGCTGTGAGACTCAAGTCAGAGACGGGAGGACTGTGGGCGCTCTCCTCCTGGCGGAACTCTGACAGATGATGCTGGAGCTCATACACACTTTGGACCTGAGGCTGGGGGCCGACCAGCGGGGGGGAGGGGGAAGGAGTGAGGATTCGCCTCAATGCCACGACTGGAAAAGAAATGACTGTGCCCGACCCGGCAGACAAGTAAGAACAGGAACTGAAGACTTTGTAAGGTAACAGGGGCCTATCGGATATGATTAAGGACTGCAGAGGAGGGGCCGATGACATTGGACAGTATACTGCTAATATTAGAGCTAAACAAAAATGTTATTATGCCGCTATTGCCGCTGCTAAGGGTCAATATTTTGCGTCACGTATTGACCAGGCCAATAATAACGCAAAATTAATTTTTTCAGTTGTGCAAAGCTTTATGTCTCCAACTGCCTTGGTTTGCTCCTCGCCTGTCTCGGAGTCATGGTGCAATACCCTCAGCAAGTTCTTTCTGGACAAAATTTATGCCATCCAGGCCACGTTTTCATCTTGTGCCTCAATGCTTACGCCCTGTCCTTCTGTCCGGCCTTCAATTGATCCACTGCATAATTTTTCATCTTTTTTGCCAGCAGATTTATCTACTACCCTTAAGATCCTGAAGGCCCTGAAATCAGGCTCTCCTACTGACCCCTGCGCGGCCAGACTTCTGGCTTCCGTCGCAGATTGTATTAATCCTGAGGTCAATCAGATCATCAATATGTCATTACGGGTCGCCTTTGTTCCATTATCTTGGAAGCAGGCAAAAATTCTCCCCCTCCTTAAAAAGCCGTCCCTTGATCCTTCGATTCCCGGTAATTATCGTCCCATCTCGCTTTTGCCTAGCTTGGCTAAGGTTTGTGAAAAGGTGGTCACAAACCAACTCATCGAGTTTGTTGAAACCTATGGCCTGCTCCATCCGGCCCAATCGGGTTTCCGGGCTGCATATAGCACTGAGTCAGCATTATTAGAGGTGTCTGAGGCGATTCGTGAGTGCCTGGATGCCGGCGGGAGGGCAGCTTTGGTTATGCTGGACCTCTCGGCGGCATTCGATACAGTGCCTCATGCCTTGCTCCTTGATCGCCTCCTGGAGATCGGCGTATCCGGGTCCGTGTGGGGCTGGATAAGGTCCTTCCTGGAGGGTCGATCGCAGCAGGTTTGGCTTCCACCGTGTGCCTCAGTCCCGCAACCAGTGGCCACGGGTGTTCCACAGGGGTCATCCCTTAGCCCTCTTCTCTTTAACATCTATGTTACCCCGCTGGTTTACCTTGCGGAGGCTTTAGGGGCTAAGGTGATGGCCTATGCTGATGACACCCAGCTGCTGTTCTCCTGGGGTCAGGATGAGCACGCAGTTGCCCCGGCTCAACATTGCTTAGCTTCGGTTTTTCACTTGCTTGCTAAGGCACAGCTTAAGTGCAATGAGGAAAAATCAGAGATCCTTTTGTACGGCAAATTTCCTGTCGACTTCAGAGAGAAGCTATGGCCCTCCGGCTTCTCCCTACCGAGTTTTAAGGGAGACTCGGTCAAGAATCTGGGGGTCTGGTTTAATGAGAACTTGCTTTTCTCTTCGCAGGTCAAGAAGTTGGCCGGCACTTGCTTTGGCATTTTGAAGATCTTGAGGAAGTTTCTTCCTCTTTTGCCTAATTCTGCTAAGGAAACTGTTGTCCGTGCTCTAATTCTTTCCCGCTTGGATTACGGTAATGCACTGTATGCGGGCATTCCTGGTTACCTTTTGAATAAGCTACAGGTGATTCAAAACTCGGCCGCTAGACTCCTGTTGGGTCTTTCCAGCAGGTGCAGTGTGCGTTCTCACTTGCGCTCTCTGCATTGGCTCCCGGTGGAGGTGCGAATAAAATTTAAAATCTTATCCATTGCTCACAAAGCCCTCCACGGTCTGGGACCCATCTATTTGCAGAAGAGGATTGCCTTCTATTCTCCGGTGAGACAGCTGCGTTCTTCCTCCCAACTTTTGGCACAGACCCCGCGGTTTAATCGCCAGAGGCTTGGAGGGCGCTCCTTTACCCGGATAGCTGCATTGGCATGGAATGCTCTGCCACTGGCCTTACGGGGCGTCAAAGATCCGATGATCTTTAAAAAAAGCTGAAAACCTTTCTTTTTTAACTTCTGTCTTCTGACTCCGACCCTTTTCAAGCTCGCGCCGGGACACTCCCTGGAGTATCTGTGCGCGTTAGAAATTTATATAACATAACATAACATAACAATATGGCTGATCCTCTGATGTAAGAGGGCGGGAGGGCGGCTGCCTATACACACGTGGCGGAGCCAGCCAACCCCAAGTTGTAGTTAAATGGCTTTATTGGGGCGACAGGCGCTCTGCAAATTGGGGAGGTGGTAGTTTTAAACCTACAGTGCAGGGTGGCAGGGAAGGGGACAATTACACAGGGGATTTGTTTTTTATGCATAGGATTAAGCCTGTTACAAGTTATAGTTGTACTATAGATTAACCCATCATTTCAGATACAGCGCATCAGGCAGCAACCAGGGACAACTACAAAGGGGACTTGTTTTTTATGCATAGGATTATGCTTTTCACAAGTTCTTGTTGTGTTATGCATTGGCCCCTTGTTTCAGACACAGCGCATCCGGCAGCAACCGGGGAAGAAAGGAGTGGGAAGGGAGGTGGAAAGGGGCCCTTACATGCATAACACCTAGATATGGCTACAGTATCACAACCCGTAACTACATTAAAAATTATTACCTGGAATGTGAATGGTTTAAGGGACAAAATTAAAAGGACTATGGTCATGCAATACTTACGTAGGCACTCCCCTGACTTGGCCCTCCTCCAGGAAACGCACTTGAAAGGTAATCAGTGCCTAGCACTTAATAGATATGGCTTCACACTAGCAGCCCACTCGGGTTCACCACAGGATCCCGGGGGGGTGGCGATACAGGTCAAGAACTCAGTGCCACTGATAAGAGGCCCTATCTGGCAGGACTCACTGGGCAGATATGTGGCATTAGCTGGAACATGGGGGGGGCAAAACCTCAATATATGCTCAATGTATATCCCACCAAAACTTCAGGCAGGCACCCTCCCTGAATTAAGCAAAATACTACTGGACATGCCACCAGGGATACACATACTAGGTGGGGACATGAACGCGGTGATGTCACATGAGCTGGATATAACCTCAAAGCAGACCCGCATGGGGGGGGCGGAACCCCTATGGATATTTGCAAAGGCTATGGGCCTATCAGACCTGTGGAGACTACATAACCCGACCAGCAGACAGTACATGCATATTTCCGCCGCACATGGATCTGGCTCACGCATAGACTATCTCTTCACGCCATGCGCGCATGCGGGACACTTCCGAGGAGCAAACCACAAAGCCAGAGGCATTTCGGACCACTCTCCAGTAGAGGTCCTTCTCCAGGGCCTGGTCGGAAGTTACACGCATAGCACCCTGGCACTTTCAGAACAGAGACTTCCAAGACAAATTTAGAGAGCGCACGCAACAATATTTCGATGAAAATTCTGGGTCGGTGGACTCGCACTCCACTCTATGGGAAGCATCCAAAGTAGTGGCGAGGGGATACTTACAGGCCACGATAGGGGGTATCAAGAAAGAGAGGCGCTCTAAGTGCAACACGCTAGAACAGGAAATAGCGCAACTAGAACAACGCACCAAAGGTGGCGATGTAAACAACTGTGAGCTGCAACACTCAATACGTCTTAAACAAAAGGAACTCTGGGATTTAGAGGAGGAAACGGCCCGCCAACACGCTGCAGCTACACAGAGGCGACTGTATGACTTGGGGGATAAGGCCAGCAAACTCATTGCGTGGCTTGAACGGAGAGATAGAGAACAGAACTGGGTTGCTGAGATCCATACAGCTGACGGTACAAGGCAGGGATCAGGAGCGGACATAGCAGAGGCATTTGCATCTTACTATGAGTCGCTCTACCAATCAATGACGGACAAAATGGGGATGACAGTATAAAATTTCTTAGAGACATCTCCCTCCCGGCCCTCACTGTTGAGGACAGGGAGAAGATTGATGGTGACTTAAAAAAAGAAGAGGTAGAAGGGGCCATAAAAGACTTACAATCCAGGAAGGCGGCATGGCCAAACGGGCTACCTGGGGAACTCTTCAAATGTGTAGCGACAAAGGTGGCACAACCTATGCTCAATATGTTTCAGGCAGTGCTGGAGGAGGGGAGCTTGCCTGAGGACTAGAGGCTGGCTACGATTGTAGTCATCCCCAAAAAAGGTAAACCTGCAGATGCATGTGGTTCATATCGGCCCATATCCCTCCTTAACTACAAAACTAAGGTACTTGCTAAAGTACTGGCTACCTGACTCATACCCTGAATTTCAACTCTAATTCACCCGAACCAATCTGGGGTTGTACCCCATAGAAGTGCCCGACTCAACCTCAGACGACTATCCCGAGTAATCCACGCCACGGTGACACAACCACACATACCAGCTGCCCTCATGTCATTGGACGCCAGCATGGCGTTTGACAGTATCGAATGGTCCTATTTGAACACTGTATTGCTCAAACTGGGTCTCGGACCACGTTTTTGTGCCTGGGTACAACTTCTGTACCAGTGTCCGAAAGCCCTGGTGCATGTCAATGGGTCGATATTGAGAACGTTCACACTCCATCGGGGCACGCAACAGGGATGCTCACTATCCCCTATACTCTTCGTGCTGGAGCCATTGGCGGCATGGAACCGACGGGACCCCTTAATCTGGGGCATAGACATCGGCAGGGGGTGGGAAGAGCGTATATCGCTGTATGCAGATGACGTGCCGCTCTAAGCGCACAAACCCAACAAACGTTTCATAGATTAATAAACATACTTCGGACCTTTGGCACCTACTCTGGGTACCAGATAAATTGGGATAAATCCCAATCACTCTCACTCTCGTGGGCACACTCCCAACACTTACGACTGAGTGTGCAGCCCTAGCGCACTAGGATAGCTTCAAATACCTAGGCATTTGGATCACAAAAACAGCTGAGTAATTCCTAAGCTTTAACATAAACCCACAACTGGCGAGGGTACGTGGAGATACAAAGCACTGGCGGAACCTACCGATCTCACTAATGGGAAGAGCGACATTATTCAAGATGATGGTTTTGCCGCACTTGCTCTATGTTCTACAAATTACCGCATACAGAATCCCAGATTCCATCTTTAGAGCTATAGAGGGGGAACAACGCAATCTCCTATGGGAGGGAGGTAGACCTCGAATAGCCCTGCGCAAATTACAGTGCGGAGTGTACGAGGGCGGGCTAGCGATCCCGGAGCTTTGGAGCTATTACCTAGCATCTCAACTGATCAATATTAATGGATGGGTCTGTGAGCCACAGACAGAATTGGCATACAGGGTCGACAGACACACGATGGGAAGTGGAGGACACTTAGCAGCCCTCTACCGGAAACAACAGGGGAATTCATTACCACCACACACACATGAGGTCATAAGAGCGTGGCGAACCACCAATAGGCTACTGGGATGGGATTCGAGGCTGACTCAGCAGACACCACTCTGGGAGAGCGACGGACTGGGCGATGTAGGTCGCCTGCAGGGCTTCTGTAAATGGAGCCTGATAGGCTTAGACACTATTGGAGACGTATGGCGGGGTGGAAAAATGCTAACCTTTGAAGAACTAAAGACTGAATATCAATTGACTCATACAAAGCACTTTCGTTTCATACAATTCAGACATGCCATATGCTGCTACATACCAGAAGGAGAATCCATACCTGAATACTCTCCCCTAGAGGACCGACTATTACTTGACCCCATGTTAGACAAAGCAACATCCCTAACCTATCAGAAAATTATGAACAACCTCCCAGATCCCCTCGTCTCCCTCAGAGCCGACTCAGAAACTGACCTGGGATTAACAGAGGACGATGACTGTCAGGAAGCAATTCAGAGCCCCAGAGAAATTGCCATACGGGCAAGATTCAGACTGGTTCAGTTGCGAGTCCTGCACAGATCCTACACCCCACGGACGATACATCATAGACTCGGCTGGTCAGACTCGGATCACTGCATCAGGGGATGCTGCGAGACAGGCACTTTCTTCCACATTATTTGGGAATGCCCCACAATACAACGATACTGGACTCGAATCACCGGAGTGATGTCTGAAGTGCTAGGTACACAAATACCCCTAGACACTCGTTGGCATCTATTGGGCATCACAGGCGAAATCAGATGCCATCTCACATGAAAACATGGCTAACACTGGCATCCGGGGTGGCGAAGCGCAACATAGCCAGATTGTGGGGGGCACGGGAAGCTGCAAAACTCACCAACTGGAAGCAGGATCTAGACTGGTGCTGCCTGGCTGAAAAAGCTATCTATCAGAGCAGGGGGTGTCCCAAAAAATGGGAGAAGATATGGAGTCCATGGGACAAGTACAGATTCTTGACGCACGTAGGCACAATTGAAGGGGACTGATAGTAAAACAGTGCAAAACAGCTGAGGGAGCAGCGATTCCCCCCTCTTATGATGTGTAATACTGTATCTTTGACCTGAAACTGCAGTTGATGTAAAAAGTGATTATTAATTACAACGATGGGATGTTTGTATGTTTGTTTGTTAAACAAAAAGAATTTTAAAAAAAATTGTTTTTAATGTTTTTAAATATAGTTCGTAATTTTAAGTTTTTTTATAATTTTAATGTAATTGTTAATAGTAATTTATAGTTTGGAGGGGTATAGAGGGTGGGAGGTTAATAAAGTATAATTAATTTACCATTACATTTTAATATTAATTGATAATACTTATGTAAATTGTGTAATTATGAATTTTTAAAGTTATATTTTAGGTTCGAGTTGCTGGGTTTGTAGGGCATAGAGTGGGAAGTTAATTATGTAATAATTTATTAGTATTATTAATTATTTAATTGATAATGAATTATGTAAATTGTGCCATTATTATATTTTTTAAGTTATATTTAAGGTGCAGGTTGTTGGGTTTGTAGGGGTATAGGGTGGAAAGTTAATGAAGTAAATATTAAATATCAATTAACTATTCATTTTAATAAAAATATGTAATGTATTTATAATTACGCAAATTGTTTAATAAATATATTATTATGCTATATATTAGGTGTGTGTTGTTTTTAGTTGGATAGGATAGTAAGTTATTAAGTCATAATTAATTAACAATTAATTATCCATTTATTATTAATTATTTTATTTATTACTTAATATGTTAATTGTGTTATAATTTTTTTTAAATTATATTTTAAACTTGGGCTGCTAAGTGTGTGGGATTATAGTGTCGGAATTAAATAAAATAATCAATTAATAGCCCTTTTTATTTGATATTAATTATTTAAAAAATGTATAATTATGTATTTTGTTTTTTAAATGTACATATATACATTTTTTACATGAATAATTTTATATTTTTGTTCAATTTATATCTGTATTAAAATATGGTATGTGTTTGAGCTGAAGTACTTTTCCTACTGTTGCACTGACTGGAGTGGGAATAGTAAATTTTACCTCTCCACAAGCCAACACCATCCCTACTGTTGCACAGGCTTTAGTGGGAATAGTAACTTCTACCCCTCCTGAGTCCAAATCTTTCCCTAATGTTGCATTGACTGGAATGGGAATACCCCTACTCAGTCCAACGCTTTCCCTACTGTTGCACAGACTGGAGTGGGAATAGTAAATTTCACCCTGTGAGTCCAATGTTTTCCTTACTGTTGCAACAACTGCAGTGGGAATAGTAAATTCTGCCACTCCGCAGTCCAATGTTTTCCCTACTGCTGTAGAGACTGGAGTGGGAATAGTACATGTTACCCCTACTGAGTCCAATGCTTTGCCTAGTGTTGAACAGACTGGAGACGGAATGCTAAATTTTACAGCTCCTGAGTCAAACACTTTCCCTACTGTTCCACCACCTGGAGTAGGAATAGTACATTTTAACCCTCCGCAGTCCAACGCTTTTCCTAGTGTTGAATCGACTTGAGTGGGAGTAATAAATGTTACCCCTTCACAGTCCAACATTGTTCCTACTGTTGCACAGACTGGAGTGGGAGGAGTGAATTTTATCCCTCCTATGTCTAATGCGTTCCCCATTGTTGCACACACTGGAGTGGAAATAGTGAATTTTACCCCTCCTGAGTCCAATGCTTTCCCTACTGTTGCACAGACTGGAGTGGGAATAGTGAATTTTACCCATCCTGAGTCCAAAGCTTTCTTTACTGATGCATAGACCGAAGTAGGAATAGTAAATTTAACCCCTCCTGAGTCCAACGCTTTCTTTCCTGTTGCACAGACTGAAGTGGGAATAGTAATTTGTACCATTCCTAAGTCCAATGCTTTCCCTCCTGTTGCACAGACTGGGGTGGGAGTAGTCATTTTTACCCCTCTTGTGTTCAACGCTTTCCCTACTGTTGCACACACTATTTACATATATGTTTAATATTATTTAAACATATTTAATTTACATTATATTAAGGTTACATGTTCAAATATTTAATGTGTACTATTTTTAACCATATATATATGTAAAAATGTTGGGCCCAATTACAATGTTGGGCGGAAAGCCTCCGACCAGCTTCCCTCCTAAACATTCCTACACCATGTAGCAGGCCCCTCATGGGGCCTGCCACACAGTGCAGGAATATTCAAAAACATACATTTTTCGAGCTGCCATTGGAAAATGGATGTTTCCGACCGCCCATAGGGCGGTCGCATCCAAATTGTGCGGTCGGAAACCCCGACCTATGGTCGGGCGGATCCAATCCACAACAGTGGACATTGTAATCAGAGCTAATACTTTTGTATATATTTTTTCGATATAAGTGTCAAACAATATTATTTTTTCAATGTTATTGTGCTTACCTTTATAAATATAGGGAGACGATATTTTTGACAACAATATTTCGGACTTGTTATTTCTGTAGGTCGATATTTGTGTTTTAGATATTATGTCATAGTACTATGTTTGGAATTGCTGTTCAGTCCTTTAAGGTCCCTCTAACCTGTCAGCATTGGCGTCTAGAGCAGTACATTCTCCAGCTCTGCTCTCTATGGTGTGACATTGAGAGATTTGTGTAATTCTTCATTTTCTCACCCTTTCTTTTCAATGAATATTCTCAATTATTATATTACTGATAATTTATTTGGAATGGAAGGAGTAGGTAAAAAATGATAGAAAGCGAAATGTAGATGTGTAAATGATAGAAAATGTGTTCTTTTCCAGCATTGTTTGTGAAAATTGTGCTGAAAAAGAATTTTCACCTTTTTTCTTGTGGAAAGTGGACAACCAACACTCCATAGAAGGGCCGAGTAGGGTTGGCGTACCTGGACAATATAGCAATTTTTCACGACTGCCCTTCAGAACTTGTGGTGTTCTTCAAATTCATGTGAAAAGTGTCTTGGGGAAGGCACAATTTCTCAATTTTTTCATAATAGAAGATCCATACTGGTCAATGCTTGAACTGCAAATCTGAAAATCATTTTTAGCAATATTCTAAAAGGACTATAGAATGTTTTGCATGTTTGGAAATGTTTGCATTGCGCATTCTGCGTAAAAAACACGATTTTCACAAGAATCACCCTTATTCAACAAAAACACAATTGATAAGTGTAAGGTATACTACAAAGAAAAGAGTAAGGCTCTCTTTCAGAGTTTCTCGGAATTCCCAATTTGCTTGGTGACAGATGTGAAGTTCCAAATTAGGATTCAAAGACGTACGGTAATTCTGCACGCAGAATGGTTCGGTACTATTGCACCACAGATTGCCACACGTAAAGGGATTCAGATCTCTAAATAAATAAATCCGGTATTTGTAAAGCACGAACTAATCACCCTAAGGGTCTCAAGGCGCTGGGGGCCGTTGGGGAGATTAAGCGAGCTATTGCCCAGAGTCACATGGTGCTGAGCTGCACCGGCGGTCGATCCGCCAACCCGGCGCTCAGGAGTCCGCCGCTCTGGCCCCTGCGCTACACCTCTCCCTCAGGGTGCAGTACTGTAACAATGGGGTATCAGGAGTACTTAAAAGCTCCATAGTGAGGGCTTATGTGTTTTTTGTGGGGTTTTTTGTGGTGCGGTGCCATGGTGCATTGATAACCTCAGTCAAACAAAACATTGCAGTGAAGATTTCTACGAACAGTTGCGTTGTGTAAAGAAATGCTCTTAAAAAGTTAAACCTGCAGGGAAACAGTCTGCAACCATACATTTTATAGCTTTGCCTAGGTTTATTTACAGTGAAAATTATTTTGTTATGCTGAGAAAGTCTTTGTGCCAGCCAAAGTAAATCAGGAGGTTTTGTGAAGAGGAAATATTGTGAGCCTCGCAAAAGCTCACCTCTTTCAAGATGATCAGACGACATCGCTATGCAACAGTCACATTTTGTATTCTTTGGGGCATATTTACAAGCCCCTTCCGCCACTTTTGCGGCGCCGTTGCGTCACTTATGTGACACAGCGGCGACGCAAAACATGCGCCACGTTGCGCAATATTTACAACGTGACGCATCTAGGGAGATGCGTCACGTTGTAAACCCCTGCGCCACATGAAACCTGCGTCAGGTTTCATGTGGGCGTTCCGCGCAGGGTGGGCGTTCCCTCGCAGGTACGCCTCGTAAGAGTGACGCAGTGAAATCTACAAGATTTCACTGAGTCACTTTACGCCCATGCTGCGTCAAAACCCTGCGCCTGCTTGAAGCAGGCGTAAGGATTGACGCAGCATGTTAGGCATAGGGCACCCCCGAGCCTTGCTGGAGCCGCGTCGCGCTTGCGACGCGGCTCCAGCAATGCGCCGCCTTTCCGTTGGGGGATGCGACACGCATCTTCCCATCCGTGCGCCACGTCGCGCCGCATTGTAAATGCGGCGCATGTGCGGTGGCGCAAGGGCAAACTTGCGTGACGCATTTTCCCTGGCGCATCCCTGCTGATTTGCAGGGATGCGCCAGGGAACGTAAATCTGCCCCTTTGTGCTTACAGAATACCAGATACGTACTGCCACTGTAGTTGATTCTTATATGTCAACTTTGTTTATATATGGTAGCTGAAAAGTGCACATGCAAAGATTTTATTTCCTTATTATTGACGTCAAGTTCCACGTTCTTCATC
The DNA here is from genome assembly GCA_963921515.1 of Calotriton arnoldi. Taxonomy (NCBI): domain Eukaryota; kingdom Metazoa; phylum Chordata; class Amphibia; order Caudata; family Salamandridae; genus Calotriton; species Calotriton arnoldi. The sequence continues at coordinate 114,917 of CAWUFW010018595.1, forward strand.
ATTTATAATTTTAGAGGTGTTCAGCTGAGTGGCATTATTAATTACATTGAGAAAATGTATCTGATCTCTTTGTACCATGAACAAAGAATGCGATTGAAGGTGAGTTTCTAATCGCTTAAAATGAAGTTGATCAGAATAAACAGTCAGCAAACAGAGATTTACTCCCAAACTGTAAACAAACATTTATGAGTCAGTCTAAGTTATAAAATGACTGAATTAACTCCCACCATAGGTTAGTGGTTAAGATAAGGTTTTTCTTCCGTGGGCACGCGCGCACACGGGGGCAGATTTACAAGCCCCTTGCGCCACATTTGCGCCGGCGTTGCGTCACTTTTGTGACGCAGCGGCGGCGTAAAGCATGCGCCACGTTGCGCCTTATTTACAACGTGACGCATCTAGGGAGATGCGTCACGTTGTAAAGCCCTGCGCCACATGAAACCTGCGTTAGGTTTCTTGTGGGCGTTCCGGCGCAGGGTGGGCATTCTGTCGCAGGAACGCCTCGTAAAAGTGACGCAGTGAAATCTGCAAGATTTCACTGAGTCACTTTTACGTCCATGCTGCGTCAATACCCTGCGCCTGCTTGAAGCAGGCGTAAGGAGTGACGCGGCATGTTAGGCATAGGGCGCCCCTGAGCATTGCTGGAGCCGCGTCGCGCTTGCGACACGACTCCAGCAATGCGCCGCCCTTACGCCACAGGATGCAACACGAATCGCCCTATCCTTGCACCACGGTGCGCCGCATTGTAAATGCGACGCATTTGTGGTGGCGCAGGGAGGGAATTGCGTGTCGCATCTGTTCTGGCGCATCGCTGCTGATTTGCAGAGATGCGCCAGAACTCGTAAATCTGCCCCAAGGTATCCTAACCATGAGCTAAGTCAATCTGCTCACGTTTACATGTCTATTGCGTTTTAAAATAGGATCTCAACATGCAACTGAAACGGTAAAAATAGAAAATGAAAACAATGTTAAAACAGGTTATTGTCAGTATATTGGTTAAGATTGTGGTTCTACGGAACTGTGATTATATGAACATAGAAATTAACATTCCACAAGGACTGTCCACCGAAGATATTTACCCACTCCCAAATGTAGAATTCACAGAGCAGTGTGTTAAATGGCTTTCCAAAATTCAAATTATTTGAAATTAGCATATACGGTAAATATCACTTTCACGATTTCTGTTTCGACAAAAATATGTTTCCTGCAAGCATCTATTGTACTCTTGTAAATAATCTTAGCACCATAGCTGCCTGATTTCTCCATGAAACATATGACATCGCCAGTGACTCCTTGCTTTTTAATCAACATTGCTCTGTATTATGGACGTGTAGTATAATAATCCTTCTCTCTCAAGTGTGGGCTTAAATGCTTTAGTATTTAAGGCCATACATTAAAATCTCCGACTGAAAGGATATTAATATCCAGGTCAGCCCATTACAGATTCCAAGCAATATCATAAAGCGCAGTCACTTTTCATTTTTAGATGTTGTGGGCACTTGAAATATATGTAATACAAAATGTAAAATACAAACCCCCATCAGGGAGTGTATTCTGTTTCCCATGGAGGCAGAATCCATAGTAGCCAAAAAAACATTACTCTTTCTTTGAAACATCACTAAAATGACATCAAGTACTTTCACATGATCTTCAACTCTCAAGTTGCAGGGATTGTGTAATTATATGCACTATATGCTATATATACCACAAGTACATGCTAGGATCCTGACCACCATATAGAAGTGTTGGACCCGACATCCTTGTCGTGGTTTTTCCCCAACGTTTTGCCTTTCACCCTCCTGTTTTGCTTACTTTAGGACTCTGCACACGTTACCACTGCTAGCCAGCGCTAAAATGATTGTGCTCTCTCCTTTAAACCTGGAAGAATTGGCTTACACCCAATTGCCACATTTAATATCCATATTAAAGTGGTACTGCATGCACCCTGGGCCTGTATATTAAATGCTTCTAGTGGGCCTGCACCACTGATTGTGCCACCTACTCAAGTCGCTTTGTAAATATGTCTCAGGTCTGCTACTGCAGGCTATGTATGCAGTTTGTAAACAGCCATTTCGACCTGCCAAAATAATCCTTTTGCCTGGCCTAAACCTTCCTTTTAAACACATATAAGTCAGCCCTAGGGTAGGCCCTCAAAAGCCCAGAGGGCAGGGTGCTGTGTATTTAAAAAGTTGAACATGTACTTTTAAGCTTTACATGTCCTGGTAGAGAAAAACTCTCTAATTGGTTTTTCACTATTGCAAAGCCTACCTCTCCCATAGGATAACATTGGAGTTACCTTATTACATTTAATAAGTGATAACGTTTGATTGGGTCACACTTAGGTATTCTTCAAACTGCTTTTCACACATACATGCAACACGATATGAGTCCTAGGACCCTTCCATTGGTTAGGAACCATTCTAGCTGTTACCATCAAATGTGGGATTATCATGCATGTTCATATGTTTCAGTCTCGGATGGAGAGTATGGTGTACTTTCCAGATGATGACCAACACCATTGCCATGTAATTTGTTTTAACAATGACATCATCCATGCTTGTATGCTCTATTACTCGATGGAGAATAGTCTTTTCTCTTCTAAAGGGTCAAGTCTCATCCTATATAAAACATATACAATTGAAAATTTTTTGGTTTTAACCATATGATCCGATGTTTGCTCACTATAAATTGTTAACATTGCATATTGCTCTATTGACATTGGTATTTTTGTACCTTGAATGTACAATGTTTTCAAACACTGGTCATAATGTATCATGACTTGTATGTTTTACTTTTGCTAGATGGAATGAGGATAATATATGAATGTTTTCAGACTATGAAAATTGTACACTTTAAACAATTGAGACTTCCTCTCCGTAGATCTTGAAGAATTGCCGTGTATTTAAACGCTATGGGAATCTTTACTCATCCCCTTTGTTTTGAATGGAATCAGTGGCTTAACTAGGGTGTTTTTTCACTAGATATGCAGCATTAGTTAGTTACAGCGCTCTAGCCACGCTGGCTGTCTTTAAGCAGGTTCTCATCGCAATCCTGATTCGGCTGTTTCACTAGACATGCACCATTAGTCAGATACAGCGCTCCAGCCGTGATGGGCACACTGGCTGTCGTTAAGCAGGTTCTCTCCAAAATCCTGAAGGTGCCTGTAGTCACGTTTTGTTTATAGGTCGAGCATTCGAGACCTCTTGTATATACTTTAGTATATACTTATATGTGTATGTACTTTGTGGGCTCTGGAGATCAGCCCTAGGACTTGTCTGCTTCCGCTTAGGGACTTTTTTTCTGTTCAACTTCTGCTATTTAACTGTCTTGATAGAAAATGACCAGTAGAGGTCAGTAAAATACCAGAATTGCTTTCTGCTTGTTCAACTGCCTCTATTTAACTGTCTTGATAGAAAACGACCAGTAGAGGTCAGTAAAATACCAGAATTGCTTTCTGCTTGTTCAACTGCCTCTATTTAACTGTCTTGAAAGAAAACGACCAGTAGAGGTCAGTAAAATACCAGAATTGCTTTCTGCTGAGGGACTTTCTTTTTTTAATTTTTCTGGCAACTGCCTCTTGCTTTAACTTTCTTGATAGAAAACGACCAGCAGAGGTCAGTAAAATACCAGAATCCCTTTAGCATTCTCTAGATTCCAGTCCTTAGAAATTGTCTTCCATGAGCACCCGTAGACAATAATATTTTTTCCAAATCTTGTATTTTCAGTGATATGACCACCAAAGGCCCTGATTTTATATTAAAACAGAGCTTTGGACTATACCATTTCCCGCTGAAAGGCAATATTTCTCTCCATACCTGGCGTGTCACGCAGTTTGGTGTTTACTTTCCCTCCATGTTAAAGAAACGTAGATGTTTCAGCACCCAGGCTAATGTGCTGCATAGCTAAATACATATAAGGTCCCAAAGGCGAGAACGATTGTGTTGCAAATGTTTGTTTAGGATTCTGAGCGAACATGCAGACGGGCAGTAAGCGTGCTTGCTGCTGCTTGCCTGGTTTCAGCTGGCATCACCGGCCTTGCATTATTAGGATTCCTACTCAGAGGTGCAAGCTTATGCAGCAGCCATCCTACTTAATGGTTTATTTCCAGGCAGCGCTCGTCTCTGTCGTCCCGGTGTTTATCTGCATTCATTGCAACATGCCGTGAGGGTAAGTCAGTCCTGGCCATGTTCCCTGATTTACCGTGGTTATGTGGAAGTCTGTTCCACTCATTTCTCCCTCCTGGTTCTCTTTGGATTACTTGGAGGATGAAGATTGGACTTTGTGCCATTTTTAGGAAATAGAAAAGTGGTTTTTCAGTTCTGGATTAAGGGTGAGTTCCGGATCCCTTGTGGATCACTCACATTTTACTTGAGGAAATGACCACTCAATCCTTTGATGTTAATGCATGTCTCTCTTTAGATTTTGACTCGGAGGACGGATATTGGACTATGTGCCACTTTTAAGAAATAGAAAACATTTTCAGCTTTGGATTAAGGGTGTGTCCCTGATCCCCTGTGCATCTCTCACATTTCACTCCAGGAAACAACTGCTCAATACATATATGTTACTGCATTTATTTTAATTTATAGATTAATTTGGTTGGCAACCATGATATACTTCTGGGTTTGACTAACGCTTATATGTGGACTCCATCCAGGCAAGGAGGAGTGTCTTTCATTAACTCTTATGTTTTGGTGAGTCGCCACATGGCCCCCCATTGTTTTGATAATAGCAGAGAGAGTTTTATGTCCAGACACACCTTACTCATTCTAGAATATACTCTCTTACATAGGCTGTCTACATAGTTTAGACCTGTCCTGAGGAAGACCCAACGTGATGTCGGGAGAAGTGCGGCAGAGTGGCCAGAGTGGCTGACTCTAGAGGGTGGGAATCACGGTTCGATCCCTGGCTGCAGTTCAGCATCATGTGACTCTGGGCAATAGTTCACTTAATCCCCCGGATGGCCCCCAGCGCCTTAAGGGGTGATATGTTTGTGCTTTGCAAATATGGATTATTATTATTTTTTATTATGTACATTCATTAACACACTCACCTGGGGTTGAAACGTCCATGCTTAATCAGTCCACGTCCTGAGTCACTTCACCTTTTAATCAATGCTAATGTTTAAAAAGGGTGGCTGTTGAACTCCATATATTTAATGAGGATGGATATCTATTTACATGTATTATATATGTTTTGATTAATTTTGTGTTTGTTTGTAAATTTGTACAGAATATTGCTGCACTTTATGTCACATTAGTCACTTAATTTTTGTTGTTTGTCCTGTGTTTTATTTTTGTAAAAGCCATATATAATAGAAGACATTTAAATGAAATATATGTATATTACATACTGAGTATGTCTTTATTATGATGTGTTTTGACTTACATTTTTGCTTCAAAATAGATTAATACCGTTAGGCTTAACATTTATTTATTTTGATTAATTGTCATTTACACTAAGCAATTGTATGACCCAACGGAACACATTGTAGACTATACTACTTGTACCCAGGTTCTGCGGTACACAGGGTTACCTCATTACCTTTTTGGTTAACTTTTAATCGGGAGCAGGTAGGAAAGAGATGTTTGGGATCTGACGAAGTGTAATTTAATGTTTAAAAAGGGTGGCTGTTGAACTCCATATATTTAATGATGACGGATATCTATTTACATGTATTATATATGTTCTGATGAATTTTGTGTTTGTTGGTAAATTTGTACAGAATATTGTTGCACTTTATGTCACATTAGTCACTTAATTTATGTTGTTTGTCCTGTGATTTATTTTTGTAAAAGCCATATTTAATAGGAGACATTTAAATGAAATATATGTATATTACATACTGAGTATGTCTTTTGTGTGGTGTGTTTTGACTTACATTTTTGTTTCAAAATAGATTGATCAAATACTGTTAGGCTTAACGTATTTTTTAAATTAATTGTCATTTACACTAAGCAATTGTATGACCCAACGGAACACATTGTAGACTATACTACTTGTACCCAGTTTTTGAGGTACACAGGGTTACCCCATTAACTTTAATGGTTAACTTTTAACCGGGATCAGGTAGGAAAGAGATGTTTGAGATCTGAGGAAGTGTAATTTAAATTCCTCTTTAATGGTAAGGTTGTAGTTTAAGCCACAATTCTGAGAATGCCACTTTACCATAGGATAACATTGAGTTACCTTATTACATTTCATAAGTGATAACTTTCAATTGAGAGCGGGTGTACAGGCCGAGTTTGGTGTCTAAAGAGTTATCATTAAATACCATCTTTAATGGCAAAGTCAGATTTCTAAACACAATTTTGAAAATGCCACTTTTAGAAAATTGGCATTTTCTTGTCTTAACCATTTGGTGCCTGCTCCTGGGTCACACGAATGGGTGTAGCAGGGAGTTTGTATTTGTCTATTGCTCCCAGACAGTGAGACAAAGGGAAAATAAGTGTTGACAGGATGGGCCACTCTGAGTTTTTGAGGGGGAGGAACTGTCATCCACTTGGACATCACAAAGGCTCTGCCAGAGAACTCCCACAAAGGGTTTGACACTGGTCTTTTGTGACCCCAGACAGTCTGGGGCCAGGACAGGGAGGAAACAGATGCCTGACACCTCAGGGGGGTGGAAACTTTTAGTAGTTTTCCTACTTCAAAGTGGGCACGAGGTACAAATATTGGACCCTTAGACCCAGCTCTTTAAGTACACACCTGGACCTGTGTGGAAACTCAGAAGAAGGACTGCTGTGCTGCTCTGCAAGAAGGACTGCCACTCTTCTGCCTGCTACCTGAGTGAAGGACTGACCTGCTTCTTGAATCCAGGACCACCATGTGACTCCAAGGGCTGGATGCCTGGCTTCCTGTACAGAGCCTCAAAGACAGAAGGCTCCAACCAACTTGAACCCAGCACCTGGACTCTGTCTGCTGCGATTCCTACCTTCCCAAGAGGTGTCACCCCAGTCCTGGACCCTTAGAAGTAGGCCTGAAGGTGCTCTGCCAGGCCAACTGTGGTCCCAGCAGACCCGATGCATCTGAGCTGCAGAGTGATGCTTCATGGCTCAGAAATGTCATATTGGGGCCACTGTGTGACTTATTGCATCACCCAACTCCATATCAGGACTGCTGCATAGTTCATCTCCAGCGCAGGACTTTGCTTCGGCACTTGCATTCTTCCAGACACCAATGCTGCGCAACGCATCTTCACTGCAGGACTTTGCATTCCAAGCCCCTTGTTGATGGCATCCTCAATGATGATGAACGACCTCACATCGCAGCTCCTCGCAATCGCCGCTGCATGACGCATCCTCGACGTGGGGCTCTGTAACTCTCCACAACCATGATTTAAGGTGCTCTTGTTCAGCAGGCCCAGCTGGGTCCCTATAGCCAGCCCATGCTCCATCGCGGTTGGCTTTAAGTTGTGATTTTGTTCAACTCCGGCGCAACCAGATAATCACAGCTTGCGCTATGTGCTTTTTTGTTCTATTTTCAATTAAAGCAATGCAATTGCACATCTCTGGTTCTACTGATTGGATTTTTGTTGTTTTGGTCTTAAATTATTTATTTAATTATTGACTATTGTCCTAAATTGGTGTGGGATTTATCTTGCATAGTGCTTCACTTTATTACTGTCTGACGTACTGCATAAATACTTTATACATTGCCTCTAAGTTAAGCCTGACTACTTTTGAGCTACAAGAGGGTTCAGCAAAGGTTAATTTGGGGTTGTCAAGCACTGCGTTGTAAAGACAGGTTGTTGTTTAGACTGCGTGGTAAAGGATGTTTCCCCTCTTTGATTATCTCGTCAGCAAAAGCTTTCCCTTTGCCTGTGCTATCTACTATCTTCTGGTATGCATTACATTTGATGATAGCTACTCTTTTTGGCAATGATAAAGCATTCAGTAATTTAACAATCAGTGGACCATGGTATATTTCTTTTCCTTGAGACATGAGGAAACCTCTTTCTACCAAAAGCTTGCCAAAGTTATGAGCAACTCTAAACACATATTGGCTATCAGTAAATATATATTAAGTTAATTCAGTGCTCAGCTCACAGGCTCTGGTAAATGCTGAAAATTCAGCTGCTTGTGTCAATAATTTTAATAGCCTACAAGTTTCATTGACATTGTGTAAAGTTGTAACAGCATTGGCTGCAGTAATTGTCCCATCCTTGAGCTTAAAGCAAGAGCCATCAACCCATAAGTCACCATCTCTTTCTTCTATCGGTGTGTTCTGCAACTCTATTCTCACTTTGGTCTATTCGTCTGTGATTAGCACACAATAATGTTGCGTTTCAGTATCATTCTGGGGAAGGGGCAAGCGAGTCGCTGGATTAAGTGTGTTACATCGATGTATGGTAACATGAGGACTGAACAAACATAACTCATAATGTGTTAGTCTGGCATTTGCCAAATGTTGAGTTTGTGTTTTGTTGAGCAGTATATCTATGGAGAGAGGTATGTACAGATGCACTTTTGTCCAAGAATCGGTATGTCTGATTGTTTTAGGGAAACAACTGTTGCTGCGGTTGTATGCAAGCATGCTTGTAAGCCTCGAGCAACCATGTCTCAGGTGGTGGAAAAATAAGCGCTGGGTCTTTTCCTGTCACCCTGATGTTGTATAAGGACAGCAAGTGAGCACTCATCTTGTTCATGTACGCAAAGGATGAAATTCTCTAGCATAGTCAGGCATTCTAAAGGTATGAGCACCGCAAAGTGCTTGTTTATTTGCAGAAAACTATTCTGGTGTTCAGTTAACCATGGTAAAGGTTTTGGAGTATCTTTAGTCATGAGGTTTAGCAGGGGTTTGGAAAGAAGGGAACCGTTAGGGATCCATTGTCTGCAATAACCTGCCATACCCAGGAAGGCTTGTACTTGTTGTTGTGTTGGAGGGGGTTGAATATTCAATATGGCTCTCAGTCTTTGAGGGTCAAGTCTCCCTTCCCCCTCAACAGGGGGTGTCTTAAATAGGCAACATCCTGTTGAACAAATTTCAATTCTGTGGGAGATACCTTGTGGCCATGTGCAGCACGGAAATTTAATAATGCAATGGTGTCAGAGGTGCTATCTATTTCATTGGTGCTGGCCAATAAGATGTCATTGATATATTGTGTAAGAGTGGTGGTTGGTGTCAACTGAAAGGTTTCTAGTTGCGCTTCTAGTGTCTATGACTAAATGGAGTGGCTTTCCTTGAAGCTCTGAGGGATATGTTTAAAACAGTAAGAGTGATTTTTTAATTAAAAAATTGAATAGGTATTGTGAGTCTTCATGCAGGGGAATGGAAAAGAAAGCACTTTTCATATCAATGACAAAAAAGTAACATGGATCAAGCGGAATGTCAGCTAACACGGAGGCAATTTTAGGTACCACGGGAAAACGTGGTTCCACTATTTTGCTAATCTTGCGGAGGTCAACCACAAAACAACAAACCTACAGACATCTCCCGTAGTGGGGTTGTCACTCTTTTTTAATACAGGGAGGATGGGGCTGTTACACGGGAAACCTTGTATCTCTCTTATCACCCTATTCCTAAATAAGTCCTGTTTCACTATTTTCATTCCCTTTTCTCCTTCTGGTGATAGTTTGTACTGTGGCACTCGGGGGAGAGAAACATTTGGTTTCACAGGTATTTGTACAGGTGCTATTGTCATACGTCTCGCATCCTTCTTACTAGAGGCCAGAACATTGTTGTCTACTTTGTCAAACACTCATTCAGTTCCTGTAGTTTGGGCTCCGGTTAAGTAGACATTAGTGGGAAAAGGAGAGTTTTTGGTACATTCAAGATATATGTGATCTGCGGTGTATTTTGTTGATGTAATTTTTTAAGTATGTCTATGGCCAACAAGTTAATGGCACGTGTCTGTCAGTACAAAACAATGTTTATCAGTTATTGGGCCAATGGTATATGTCAGTGGGGCAGAGATGGGACTGTGCACAGATACATTAGAAAATCCCACAGATGCATTATATTTTCCTGAGAGGGGTGCATGTGGGATACATTTTTGATAAATGTAGGAATTAGTGGCCCCAGTGTCCAGGAGAAATTTCACTTTCTGTCCTTGTACCATTGCTTCAACTAATAGATCCACTGGAATTTCCACCAGTTCCTCTCTCCCTCCCAGGCCACCCTTTTGGGTAAAATCATAATCATGCAAGGGGACAGTTACCATCTGGGATCCGTTAGCCTGTCTGTCAATGTAGTTTTGTTGGTGTCCCCAATAAGTGGTGTCATTAGAATAATATTCCGCATGAGGACCATTATTGGGAAAATCATTATGTTGTTTTGACCCTCTGTTAAAAGAATTTCTGTATCCCCCTTGGGCACGTCCTCATGACATAAAGCACCCTCTGTTGATTTTCTTTAGTAACGGGCACTATCTAATCCAATTATTAGGATATTTCCAATTGTGGCACCCATTATGTATTTGGGCAGTCTGGGGTCTGTAAGTTGGTGCAGAGTATCCCTTAGTTCCCCCCCATTGTCCCCGGAATTTGGACCTGCCTCTCCCTTGCTGTAGTTGCTGAAGCAACACTTTACTCTTTAACTCCTTGCGTTTCATATCCTTATTCTGTTCTTCCTGTGCCTATCTCTCTAGCACACTAATTCTTGCAATCTAACTATTAATTTGCCTGGCAGGGCTGCTGTTTCATCAGTCACTTTACCATCAGCTTCCGGACATCTCCAGCAGTATTAGTTTTGGTCCAGTCGACATCTTCAAAGTTTTCTTTCCTGCACTTCTTCCATATATCAGGTGGGTGAATGCAGGAAAACATTTAGTCTAAGTCATTCAATGTTAACTGGACTATGTGTAATATCTTTTCTGTCCTAGTATACCATTCATCTGGGCTTTCCCATATATTTTGGGATAGTTTTTGGAAAAGACAATGAGTTCTGTTTTAGTCCAGGGGCCATGTATATTATAATTAGGGTTATTGGCATAAAAACCTAGTACTTCATGGATAGGGGCCATCATGGAGGCACATAAGGATTGGTGCTTGTCAATCCAAGCAAGATATAGAGCAAACGCAGTGTTACATTAAGCATACGTCAGGCTAAATGTCTCAGATTCGCTATCATAATGGGTGAAAGTTTTGGACAGCGTCAGCTCCTGTGGCTGACCCTGTTTAAACCTTACAGAATTATAACTAACACATAAGGGATGTATAACCTTTCCATTTCTTGTTTAATAGAGTTTTGCACTGCATTTTCACAAGTGTTCAAATTCCTATCCTCCTTGTCTGCATATTGCTTAGTGCCATGTTTCACGTAGTTCTTAACGAATATTTTAAATATGATCTGGCATTTCTGGTGCTATGGTGCTTCTTAATAGTTAAGTACTGGGAGCAGGTCCCCATATAGGTGGCTATTGGGGGGGAGGAGGAGGAAAAGGAGAGTCATCCTCCATTGGGTCTCCCTGTTCTTCTAATGCAGGCATATTGAAACTAGGGATTTCTGATCTGACCTGTGTCTGCCTTGACTGAATATTGGCCACTTGATAGGGAGGCGGGAGCACTCTTTTAGTGAAAATGTTTTCAATTATAGAGTCCTCTGAATGGGAAAGAGCCGAGGCCATCTGTTTTGGTTTATACACCACAAATGTCTTACTCTCTTCATATGATGTTCCCTCATCTCTTCAGCAAATCCATCAACCCTTTTCTTTCTGTCATATTCCATTGCTTTCCCCTTTCCATCTTCATTTCTTCTTTCATATGTTTTTGCCTGGCTTACGTTTCCCACCTATTAAGCACATCAAACTGCAACAGTCTCACTTTCCTCTTTTCTTTCTCAAACATACATTCCTTTAGATAATTAAATTTATTATAATCAAAAGTGTCATTCAATGGAAACTGTAATGAGGGATCCTTTTCAGTATATTCATGCTATAAATGCAAAAACAGTCCAGTCTCCATCCCTATCACTTGTTTAGTAATAATCTCCCATGCTGGAGTTTCTTCCACTGGACATGGCTGTACTTCATCTACATAATGTTTATTTAAACCACACAATTTGCTACAACAACTGCACATTTTTACCTACTTCTATAAGATAGCTCTTTTAGTGCAGTAACAGTGAATATTCTTTGTCACATTGCAAATGCTTCCCGTCACACTACCACTACTAAAAATCATACAGGGACTATTAATTAACAAGGTACAATGCACTGTACTGTCCGTATGGCCATATTTATAATTGTACTTTTCTCATATCATTTCACAACATTACACATATCCATGGTACATCTTACAAGTTCTCAATGACTGTGTCACCTCTGAATTCTTTGGATCCAGCGGAGTAAACCTTGTGTTTTTGTGTACTGGTGATCCCCTCAGACTGCGAACTTGGGAAATGCAATAACTTTGCAGGTATGTACTTCAAAGTCAGGCAGTTCTTCAACTGGCCCTTTGACTGTGGCTCCTTCTAGTCCATCTGGATTGACTTGGTGGATCCTGAACAAGCCCCCAGTTTGTGAACACACAAATCAGGTAAACTTGCCTGATAATGAGAGACAGCAATCAAACACAGTCATGGAGGCATGTTTATTTCAGCTTAAGCTTGAGACATACAAAGCTGTTGGCTTCCAAGTATGCTCTGCTAGATGCAGTTGGGGCAATCTTTATATACTGTTTGAACTACATTGACATACACTGAAATAGCTGAGTCAGACCTGTGTGCACATGGTAGGTTTCGTAAATGAACCTTTATACAAATGCAAACTGAAATCTTATCAAAGCATGACCACATTCTCACAGTGTGAAGACAGGTGCAGTTCCAGCATCTGCTGTTATTGTTCTTTATCTACTTCTTATCTACCTGCTCCTTCAGTTCTTGAAAACAAAGAAAAGCTAACAAGCATAAACAGTTCTGTTATGTACCCCAACCTAGGCCTAAGTAGTAAAACGCCCTTTCACCTACATTTGTCCTACCTTGCTCTGCATAACGGTTCCAGCACTGACCTTTTACCCAGTTATGTGCTGAATAAATGTTGATTGGTTTCCTTGAAACTAGCCTAATTTATTATGCATGAGGATTCTTAGAAAAGTCCCCTGCACATGACGTACATAACAGGATTAACATACTCTGTTTAAAAGTAAGCCTGGGCGGTAAAATCCGCTCTGCTCGCAGAGTCTGCGGATTTTTGGCAACTCCGCGTTCTGCGTAGAACTCGGAGCTACTGAAAACTCTGCGCTCCGCAGCGGAGCGGAGTTTTTTTGTGTTTGTAATCTCAAAATGCGTTTTCGCGCGTGCGGGAGCAACTTACTGGGATGCCTGCGATCGCCGATGAGATTTCCCATCTGTTCGCGAGCGCCACGAGGATTGGTAGCCGGCCGCACGTTCCCGCGAGAGTGTGCAATCGCGAACATGTCATTCGGGTGCGCCATCGGACTTCCCAAACACGCAGAATTTGCAATCTGGAGAAGAATCTCTCGAGAGCAGCAACAAAACCTTCTCAAAACGGTGATTCTGATTAAAAAAACTCCTCAGATTGACATTTGACTGTACGTTTTTGTGCAAGGAGTCCCTTTTCTTTTTTTTACTTTTTTTTTTAAGAGGAAGGAAGTGCCCCAGAGTCTCCAACTTCCTGTTCCTGTCCAGCTGGCTCCTCCCAGTGCTTTGTCCATCTCCTGTTCACTTTTTATTTGGATTTGGAGCTGGAAGGATCACTCTTTGTGGCTGCTGCATCATATATCATTGGATTTGAGGACTTTTGGATTTGAGATTTCACAAGTAAGTTGGAAAATTGGTGTTGTTTGTTTGATTGGGGCATTGCACCTACATTTTTTTGGTACTTTCATCGTTTTTTTTAAATGTATTGTGGTGGGTGGCCTGTAGTTCAGTAGGAGTCTAGTTGTTTCTTTGTAAGTAATTTTTCATCTTTTATAAAGTAAACATGTTGCACAGTTCACTGCATTTTCTCCAAATTTTGAAATTAATTAATTTGCAATATTTATTTAATTCACTAGCCCAGTAGTCTGCCAATACTATAGGCCTTTCAGCCAGTAGGCCCAGAGCTACTCATGGGTGCATCAAACAACTGTTTCTGTGGTGTCTGTTGAATTTAAACATCATTTAGGACCTGGATGGCATTGGATTGAATAGCAAAATTAGTTTTTTTGGGGGTATTTCACTTTTTTTGTGTGTGTTCAATAAATGCCTTTGTTGGATGTGTGTGGTGTGGTTGTTGTGTAACTTGTAAACCTTTTTTAGCCCTGTGGTTTTTCATTTTTGCATTGTTGCATTAAAGCTGTGTTGTTTAGCATGCCTTCTTTGTCTGGCCATATGGGGCCTGCTTGAGTTCATTGTTTTCCAGGCCTCCTGCTTGTTGTGAGTGACCATGTGGCTGGTGGCCATTTTGTGGTGGTACTTAGTGTGCTGCTTTTGCCATAGGCCTGCATGTCTTACCTTTGTTCCTCTTGGCTTACTTCTTCTTGTTGTTGTGGCCTGGCCATGTGACTGGCGGCCATTTTGTGAAGGCAGCCAGTGTGCTTTTGCCATAGGACTGCATTGTCTGTCTTCCCTTTCTTGTTGTTGTGGTCTGACCATGTGGCTGGCGGCCATTTTGTGAAGGCAGCCAGTGTGCTTTTGCCATAGGCCTGCATTGTCTGTCTTCCCTTTCTTGTTGTTGTGGCCTGGCCATGTGGCTGGCGGCCATTTTGTGAAGGCAGTCAGTGTGCTTCTGCATTAGGCCTGCAAGCCTTCTTTGTGGTGCCCATGCCTTGTTGTTGATTTGCATGCAATTTTTTCTTCTTTTACCCAGCAAAAAATGCATCACAGTTCACTACATTTTCTAATACATTTGCAATATTATTGATTTGAATTGATTCACTATGTGGCCTAGTCTGCCAATGGGGTTTCCAACCAATAGGCCCAGAGCTACTCATGGGTGCAGGAAGCAAATGTTTCTGTGGTATTTGTTGAATTTAAACATCATTTAGGGCATAGATGGCATTGGATTGAATTGCAAAATGTGTTTTTTTGGGGTATTTCACTTTTTTCTTATGTGTTAATTAAATGCCTTTGCTGGATGTGTGTGGTGTGGTTGTTGTGTAACTTGCAAACCTTTTTTAGCCCTGTGGTTTTTCGTTTTTGCATTGTTGCATTAAAGCTGTGTTGTTTAGCATGCCTCCTTTGTCTGGCCATATGGGGCCTGCTTGAGTTCATTGTTTTACAGTCCTTCTGCTTGTTGTGACTGTGAGTGACCATGTGGCTGGTGGACATTTTGTGGTGGTAGTACTAGTTAGTGTGCTGCTTTTGCCATAGGCCTGCATGTCTTTCCTTTGTTCCTCTAGGCTTACTGCTTCCATCCCCATTGCCAGCTGCAGCTCCATGAATGCTGCATCCCACGTGATGCACAATGCCAAACAGGTTCCATTACATTTGTATTTTTTTTTGTTCTTCTTCTTTCCTATCCTTCCTGACTTTACACAGTACACCATGAAAGCCCTTGTTGTCAAAGTCTCACAAATGGCTACACGGTTGTTATGTTTTTTTAATAACTAAACCGAGTTAACCCCTTCTATGCTCATGACGGAATGGTTCCGTCATGAGCACAAGTTCTAGTGTGCTCATGACGGAACCATTCCGTCATGAGCATATGCTCAGGAAATCCCTCTGCTGCAGACAGCAGAGGGATTTCCTGTTTTTTTTTTGCCTGGGGAGGTGGGGAAGAGCTTCCCAAACCTCCCCAGGCATATTTTTGATTTTCATTGCAATGATGATCGCGCGCATGGCGCGCTATCATCATTGCAACGAAAACGAAACTGAGACTTAGTTTCAGTTTCTCAGTTTCGGTGCTTGTGGGGCTATCTCAGCCCCCCGAGCACCGAAAAAGATGGGAGAGGTATCGTTGGAAAGGGGAGAATCTCCCCTTTCCAATGGTACCCTTCCCTAGTGGATCCCTGCTTGGGGATCACCCCAGGAGGGCGATCCCCAAGCAGGGATCCACCCACTAGCCACCAGGGAGGGGGGGAGCGGCCCCTTGGGCAAGGGCCTTTGCTCCCCCCATATTTGTTTGTTGGCAACAGTCTTTCTGCCACCCTGGAGGGCATATGGGGGCAGTAGCCCCCAATCTGCCCCCCGGGGGGAGGCGGAAAGCCCACTAGAAACCAGGGATTATTTTTTTATTGACATTGGGGTGGGGGCTGCCCAAAAAGGGCATGACAATGCCCCCACCCTCCCCCAGAGAAATGTAAGTCTTTCTGCCCCCCCTGGGGGCAGAAAGTCCACTAGGAACCAGGGATTTCTTTTTTTTATTGACGTTGGGGTGGGGGCTGCCCAAAAAGGGCATAGAAATGCCCCCCCAGAGAAATGTCAGTCTTTCTGCCCCCCCTGGGGGGCAGAAAGCCCACTAGAAACCAGGGATTATTTTTTTTTATTGACGTTGGGGTGGGGGCTACCCAAAAAGGGCATGGCAATGCCCCCCCCCGGAGAAATGTAAGTCTTTCAGCCATACCTCCATATAATCCCCCGGGTGTCTAGTTTTCAGAAATGTGTGGGTTTGGTAGGTTTTGCTAGCTGGCCGCCGAGCACGGGGCCAAAAACCCAGGTGACCCCACTTGCAAAACCAGGTCGTTTTGTGATAGGCAATTTTGATGTCACCTCAATACGTTTTGGGCCCTTGCCTGTCGCGGGTACTTGGGCCTCCCACACGAGTGAGGCACCATTTTTATCAGGAGACCTGGGGGAACGCTGGGTGGTAGGAAATTTGTGTCAGCCCGGTGATTCCACAACTTTCCCACACAAAAATGTGTGGAAAAAGTGATTTTTTCAGCTAAATGTGAGGTGTGCAGGGGATTCTGGGTAAGAAAACTTTGGGGGATCCAAGCAAGCCATACCTCCCTGGAATCCCCCGGGTGTCTAGTTTTCAGAAATGTGTGGGTTTGGTAGGTTTCCCTAGCTCGCTGCCGAGCACGGGGCCAAAAACCCAGGTGACCCCCCCTTGCAAAACCAGGTCGTTTTGTGATAGGCAATTTTGATGTCACCTCAATACGTTTTGGGCCCTTGCCTGTCACGGGTACTTGGGCCTCCCACACGAGTGAGGCACCATTTTTATCGGGAGACCTGGGGGAACGCTGGGTGGTAGGAAATTTGTGTCAGCCCGGTGATGCCACAACTTTCCCACACAAAAATGTGTGGAAAAAGTGATTTTTTCAGCTAAATTTGAGGTGTGCAGGGGATTCTGGGTAAGAAAACTTTGGGGGATCCAAGCAAGCCATACCTCCCTGGAATCCCCCGGGTGTCTAGTTTTCAGAAATGTGTGGGTTTGGTACATTTCCCTAGCTGGCCGCCGAGCACGGGGCCAAAAACCCAGGTGACCCCCCTTGCAAAACCAGGTCGTTTTGTGATAGGTAATTTTTATGTCACCTCAATACGTTTTGGGCCCTTGCCTGTCGCGGGTACTTGGGCCTCCCACATGAGTGAGGCACCATTTTTATCGGGAGACCTGGGGGAACGCTGGGTGGTAGGAAATTTGTGTCAGCCCGGTGATGCCACAACTTTCCCACACAAAAATATGTGGAAAAAGTGATTTTTTTCAGCTAAATTTGAGGTTTGCAGGGGATTCTGGGTAAGAAAAAGTTGGGGGATCCGTGCAAGCCATACCTCCCTATAATCCCCCGGGTGTCTAGTTTTCAGAAATGTGTGGGGTTGGTAGGTTTCCCTAGCTGGCCGCCGAGCACGGGGACAAAAACCCAGGTGACCCCCCTTGCAAAACCAGATCGTTTTGTGACAGGCAATTTTGATGTCGCCTCAATACGTTTTGGGCCCTTGCCTGTCGCGGGTACTTGGGCCTCCCACACGACTGAGGCACCATTTTTATCAGGAGACCTGGGGGAACACTGGGTGGTAGGAAATTTGTGTCAGCCCGGTGATGCCACAACTTTCCCACACAAAAATGTGTGGAAAAAGTGATTTTTTTCAGCTAAATTTGAGGTTTGCAGGGGATTCTGGGTAAGAACATTTGGGGAATCGTGGATCCATGGGGGATCCACGCAAGCCATACCTCCCTGTAATCCCCCGGGTGTCTAGTTTTCAGAAATGTGTGGGTTTGGTAGGTTTCCCTAACTGGCCGCCGAGCACCGGGCCAAAAACCCAGGTGACCCCCCTTGCAAAACCAGGTCATTTTGTGATAGGCAATTTTGATGTCGCCTCAATACGTTTTGGGCCCTTGCCTGTCGCGGGTACTTGGGCCTCCCACACGAGTGAGGCACCATTTTTATCGAGAGACCTGGGGGAACGCTGGGTGGTAGGAAATTTGTGTTAGCCCGGTGATGCCACAACTTTCCCACACAAAAATGGCTGTTTTTTTCAACTAATTTTCAATTTTTCCTATATTCAACGGTTAGTTTCTATAAAGAAACCTTGAAAGATCTACACAAATGACCCCTTGCTGAATTCAGAATTTTGTCTACTTTTCTAAAATGTATAGCTATCCAGGATCCATTATTGCTTTTATACCCATTTCTACCATTAACTGGAAAGAGGTTGAAATCACAAAAAATAGCAAAAATAGGCTATGTCCCAGAAAAATGCCAAAACTGTGTAAAAAATCTTGGTTTTCTGACAAAAGTCTGCTTTTCCCTGAAAGCTGGGAAGATGGTGATTTCAGCACCACAATCCCTTTTTTGATACCATTTGCAGGGAAAAAACCGCTTTCATCTGTAGCCCTTTTTTCCCATTTTTCCCCCCCCAAAAAAAATTTAGCTGTATTTTGGCTAATTTCTGGGTCCCTTCCAGGGGAATCCACAAACCCTGGGTACCTTTAAAATCCCCATGATGTTGTAAAAAAAGGACGCAAATTTGGCGTGGATAGCTTATGTGGTCAAAAAGTTACAGGGGCCTAACGGCGAACTACTCCAAATAGCCAAAAAAAGGCTTAGCACAGGGGGGAAAAGGCCTAGCAGCGAAGGGGTTAATAAAATTTAATAATAATAATTTAATAATAATAATAATAACACTAACAAGTGTGACCACACACTAAGTTATATATTATTATATTTGTTTGTTTGTACTAGTAGGAATTAAACCACAACAGCAAATGCAACGTTTCACTGATGTTCTTCTGGCTTCTTTGCTTTTAGGTGCACAAAACAGACTGAGGAGGAGGTGTCATCATCACCCATTGTACTCCCAGACAGAAGTCCTGCTGCGCACGACGTCACGTGACGTGTGACCACAGACAGACATCTCTTCAACTTGTGCCACTGCGTGCTGCTGACATCTGAAGAAGATGGCCCCAAAGAAAGGTACCAGGTCCTCCAGTGCCAAGAAAGTTGCCAGTGAGAAGAAGGAACTGCCACTTACCAAGACTGGTGTGCCGGCCAAGATGTTTTTGGGAAACAAAAAACTGCGCCTGCAGTAGCTGTGTCAGGGGAGCAAGCTGGGAGCAGCACCCCCGCCTCAGTGCACCCATCCCTTAAACCTAGGCCCAAGCCCATGTCTGTCGCAGAGGCAGCCAGTCTAATCACGACAATGCCAACGTGCAGTGATGTTGAAATTGACTTATCGTTATCGCAAAGTAATACCCAATCAACGCAGGAATTGGAAACTCAGATAAGTGGACAACAACAGCCGCAACAACAGCCGCAACCACCGCCCACAATAGTAGTTGTTCCTCCCGAAGTAGGGGCAGTTCAGGAGATAGAGCTTCCTGCAGAGGAAGAAGAGCAAGCCACTCTTTCAGAAGATCCATTGTCTTCCAGATCCCCAGCAAGGAAAAGGAGGGTTAGTCCATTGAGTTCTTCTGCAAGCCCCCTTCTGATGATTTAGATGCCAATTGGATGCCACCATCTCAGTCTGAGAGTGAGACACACCACAATAGAAGGCTAGGGAAAAGGAAGGTTCCAGAATGCCTTAGAGTTATGGAGGTAGATGTAGAAGAGGAGGATGATGACGAGCCAGTCATCATGAACATTAGTCCTGCCCCAGTGGAGACCCACATTATTACCCCATCCCAAATTGCTGTGAGGGATGTGGCACGGATACCACCAACACAGATAACACCAACACCACCTGCAGCTTCCATATTTGCATTTGCAAAGGCCCGGCAGCGACCTACATCCAGCACAACCACCTCAGTAGAAGTAGGTACTGCATCTGCAGAGAGTCAAACTCCATCACGCCCACCTTCCAGTTCATCAGGCATTGCAAGTGGCACCTCCAGCAGCACCAGAAAGTTCACCTCCCCAGTTTGGGACTTCTTTTCGGTTAGGAGAACGTTACTATATGCTCCATTTGTGGACAAGGTGTTAGTCGGGGTAAGCTTGGTACAAACTATGGTACCGGAGGCCAAACAACCCATCTGAAAAAACACCACTTGATCCAGTGGGAGGCGCACCTTAAAGGCCAAAAAACTGCACCCATTGCTGTTGGTGGTGGTGAAGAAGTAGAGGATACGATCGCGGTGGAAGGTGAACAAGAGGGAGACATTTTCTCTGGAACACAAAGTAGCCCTGTCCCCAGCAGTGCAGTGGTATCACCCACATCCTCATCAGCCTCAGCAACATCTCAGTGGCACAAGAGTAAGAGTCTGGCTGAGACACTAAGGCAAGAGAGTACCGCAACGAAAAAATGTGCGGTGTCGTTGAGCCTAACAACATCTGGCGCCAAGAAGTCACCTGCATCAGTGGCAACAGAAAAGAAAAAAATCCAGCCTATCATTCTCAGCATGTTTAGGTCGGAGAGGCAGTACGAACGCAACCACCCAACGGCACGTTTGTACAATGCGAAGCTGGCTAACATTTTAGCGCTGGAACTCCTCCCTTTTTCTTTTGTGGAAGGGGTGGGTTTTCTTGAATTTGTGACAGCCATCTGCCCAAAATGGAAGGTTCCCAGCCGGTCCTATTTTGCCAGAGTTGCTGTTCCAGCACTACATCACGGTGTGCTGGAATTGCTTGGACAAGCTTTGCAGCAGAGTGCTGTTCACACTATCCACCTGACAACAGACATGTGGACCAGTTGCCAAGCCACTGATTACATGTGCATCACTGCACACTGGATCTCTTATGTGGGGGTTAGAGAAAAGATATCTGCAGGTGTTGACACTGCTGAGATTTTTAATGCCACTCAGTAAACATGCAACTGTAGCCATGTTCGCCATGGAGAAATCTCATACTGCTGCAAACATTTTGGAAGAGTTTAAGGGCAAGGTCTTTGAATGGCTGCACCCAAGAAGGCTTAACATTGGTTTTGTTGCCACGGACAATGGCATTAATATAGTTAGGGCCATGTCCAATGGTGGCTATTTCAGGGTCCTGTGTTTGGCGCACTGCATTAACATTATTGTTCAAGACTTTCTGAAAAAATAATACCGAGTCAGCCACTTACTGACCACCTGCAGAAGAATCTGCACACATTTCAGCCATTCTTTTAAAGCCCACAAGCAGCTGAGGATCATTCAACATGAGCATAGAGTGCCAGTTAAAGCACTCATCCAGGTGGTGCCAACACATTGGAACTCAACTTATTACATGCTTGAACATCTGTTTGAGCATTACAGACCAATCAATGAATATGCCATGCAAAGAGGGGATGCTACTGTGAAAGGCATGACCATTGAGATGGACCAATGGGGCCTAGTTAAATGCCTGACAGAAATGCTACTTCCTTTCGTGCTCTTCACACGTGAAATCAGCAAGGAGGACTGTACTATGGGCCAAGTTATCCCATTGTTGCACATGCTACATGAACAGCTGAAGGGGGTGTCTGCAATGTACACAGGTGTGGAGGAAAAAAAAGAAGCATATGAGTTGGTAGAGAGCTTAACCCTTCGCTTATCTGAAAATACAAGGGTGAAAAGAGAAATTCTGTCATCCAACCGTTACATTTCTGCCACAATTCTGGATCCACGGTACAAAGCAGTACTGACCACTAACACATTGATTCCTTTTTCAGAAGTGGATGTTGCCAAGTACAAAACTTGGATAGCTGCGGAAGCCAGTCAATTAGAAAAAGAACGGCCGGCAATTAGAGGCCCGCTACTCCAGGCCACAACAAGAACTGCAGGGCAGCCGGCGTCAAGTTCCACTTCAGAGCCTGAGGGCAGTGCGGTTGGCTCACAGCAGCCAAAACCACCAACAACACCAAGAACAACGTCAACAACAACAACAAGAACAGGAGCATCAGCCCCACCAAAATCTGCACAGGAATGGTTTCTACAGCAAGGGCTTGTTAGGTCCAGTGCTGAAGCTAAGGCAAAAGAGGCCGAGCAAAGTGGAGCACCCCTGAGCATTGAGCAGACGGTCCAGGCCTATCTGGATGACCCAACAGAGGTCTACATTGATCAAAACCCATTGCTGTATTGGTATGGGAAAAGGCGCCAATGGCCAGTGCTTAGCATGCTGGCGATAAACTATCTGGCTTGCCCTGTCGCAAGTGTCTCTTCTGATCGTGTTTTCAGTGCTGCTGGTACCGTTGTAACAGTGAAAAGGACCAGTCTCTCGCCCCAAAACATGGAGAGGTTAACCATGATGAAAATGAATCAGCACTTTATACGACCGGATTACACCATACCTGAAGTAGCACAGCAGGAAGATAATGACGGCGACTTAGGTCATGGAAGTAGTGTGTTAGATGACCTACTTCCGGGTGAACCACCAGAGTTTGAGGACGAGCTCTACTTCCCTGACAACTAGGCTTTCAACTTGTTACTTTCTTCCTTATTTACTTTTATTATTTGTGTGTGTCTCTGTCTTTCTGGTTCGAATCACAACAAATCCATCACCACCGTCTTACTATTTTTATTGCTGTATTGGAGTTGCAACTGTGTGCATTTATTAAAGAAGTAAGTCCACTCCTCCGAGTCCTGCTCCATCCTGACTTGCCCTAAATCCATTTCCTTCAAGCCAGACATTGGATGGAGAATAGTACAAGAAATGTGTGCCTGCCTCGTTGAGTCCCTCCAAAGAACATGACTATAGCTATCCTCCTTTCCGAGCCGAGAGGGACTGCCCCTTAAGAACAACAGGTAATGATGGATGGCATGCATTGGACGCTGACTCTGAGTGATTGGTGTTTGTGTTGTTGTTGTTGTGCATGAAGTGTACTAGTATTATTTAATCTACACACACAAAAGTGACTCAAGTCAATGTTTCCCTTCTTGTTGTTTAATAACAAAATTGTACTTCTACTGCAGGCCGATCCATTGCATTTTTGAATATGGAATCTATTCTGGACTCACTCTGTACACTACAGAGTTGGACACCATGATGATGATGACCATACTATACTCATCGCCGTCAGTCAGTAGGATCAGAGATGATTGATGGAATAACTCGGGGTGTTTCATGAAGTGGCCTAAAAGGTAAACAAGTCAACAACAACCAGAGCAGACCTACATGTCTGTGTAGTGGTGGAGGCGAGTGTAGTAGTGGTATGACTGACAGTGGTGCATTGATTTAGTTACTTAATTTGGAAAATGCTATGTTGCTGTATATGTGTGCTCTGTCTGGCTCAAAATCTAAGCTAAGTGGAGGTTGGGTGGGCGCCGTGAGCCTGCTCTGTCCTGTTGTTGTTGTAGGTTAATGCTGGAAACAGAGTAGTAGACATGATTTAGCCATGCCGCCTCTGAAAGTGTTCTTGCTGCACTCCTCCGTAATTTATGCATTTTTTTTCTCCTTGATTTTTCAATATCCCTTTTGTTTTTCCATCTACACTTACAGGCCGGCCTTTACCCTGTGCTATACTAGGAAAAACGACTCACACTTACCTTACCAATCCGCATCCGCCAGGCAGGCAGTGGCACCCAAGATTGACGGACGGAGGGTCCATGGAAGGGAGGACCAAGAGGAATGCCGAGATGCAACTCCCCAATTTGACCATGATAACATACAGTAACTTAGTATCATTCATCATCTTTTAATTAATTTGATTCATTTTTTTCTTCAATCATTACGACTGTGTGTTGTTGTTTATTATATTTGCTCTTTGCTTATCATTGATTCCTGCAGCTATTTTTTAATTTTCTCTGCTAGCTTTAAAAGGAAGCCCGGTACAACAGAACATAAAATGTATGTAATTTGGGTCTCTCTGAGGGCAGGCAGGCAAGGCAATTGCATAATAATAATAATATACTGCTGCCCTGTACTACTAGTCTTGTACTACTTATTAACCATCAAGTCATCATCATGCATGCATTTCCTTTTTCTCCCTTAGCAGATTTATGATGGTCGTCTGCCAAGATTGTGTATTGTCCATATGTAGTGTTTGTCTTTGTCAAACCTTTTCCTCAAATACCCCTTCCCAACCATTCATCAAACCCTAACCCTCTTCCCCCGGGCTGTGTGATTTGTATTGAGGTGTGACTAAATTAAATTTACACCAATAATTGATCACACACTTGCTGGGGCGGATGTGGTGAAAGCAACACTAACTCAAGGCAGGGCGAGGATCTTCTTCTTCTGCTCTAAGTATATATATATATATATATATATATATATATCGGCCACACTGGCAACAGATTAGATTGCCCAGTGCCCACCCATGCATTGCTCAGTAGTATTCGCTAATCTCTTTTTTTTCCAGAGGAACATAATTATTAACCCATTATTAATTAATTGCCTGCATCGATTTATCATCCTTCCAGCACTAAAGGTTACGCTTGTCCACTTCAAGGTTGAGTCAACTACTTCAGTTTGTTGTAACTTGTACTAGGCTATCCCTGCCACCATTATGTTTTATTTTACTTTGGCATTGCTTATCAATATCATTCATCATCACTTTCTTCTTATTTGGCAGTCTTCTTCTTGTGTACTTACTACTTACTGTACTTCTACTACTCGTTCCCTAGTCTCCCTCAGGTGACTGACTGTCTCATTTTCTTTTTTTGCAAATGCAACTGTCTACTACTGCTACCACCACCCACCATGGCACCTTAGGAAACCAAACCATCACCATGCAGCCATTGCTTCGCCTAAACATCAATCACAGGTAAGAGAAGAAGTGTGGGGGAGTCAATAATGTATATACTACTATGGAAATTAATTAATTCACACATCCACATTACATACTACAAAGGGGTTTTAGTTGCAGAATGCATAGACTAGGAGGAGAGACTGGCAGTAGTAGGACAAGTGAGAGTACTGTACTGCATCTATCTGTCGGTGTGTTACACTATTGGAAGATTTCAAAAACTGGCTGCGGCCCTGCAGCAAAAGGAGGAAACAAACAAGGTGACATGAAAGAGTAACCCCCCCAAAAAAGATTTGCATCATATGTATTAGAAAACTATAAATTTATTACCCTAACAAATATAAACTAGAAGAAAAACCCACAACACCTCACCCACCCCTCTCCCTAACCCCAACCAATGTCCAGTAATAAATAAATGTCCATCGAAGTTAAATAAAAGTAAACCCCAAGGTTCCCCAACTAGTCCCAACATCCCACCCACACAAAAAAAGATTAAAAAAGGGGCAAGAGTGAAATACTGAGCGGTGTCATCTAGCGGCGGGGATGCCGGCTAGTTCGCTCCCGGAGGACCTCCTCCAGCTTGGCCTCCAGGCGCGCCACCCTGAGGAGCACGCGGCGCCGAAAGTTCCAGCAGGAACAACAGGGGTGGACAGCAGTAGATGATGATGTTGATGATGGACGGCGGGCGGCTGCCAGAACATGGCACCGTACCACCGGAGGCACAGTGGGGCTGGCTGGGCCCCGGGGCATTGGAGGAAGAAGCGGCAGCTACCGCCTCCTCCTCCTCCTCCACCAGGGCAACCAGCCGGCGATATTCATCTCTGATGGCCTACAGCTTCCTTTGCTGGGCCCTGGCCGCCAACTCCTGCCTAGTGGGTTGGGAAGGAGTAGCTATATCAAGAAAGGAAAAAAAAGACAATTGTAACCAATACTCTTAGCAAAACAGTAACACGAAATTAAATTACACACATGAAAATGTAATTATAGTGGCACGGTAGTAGCACTAGCAGTTGTGGTATCCTCTCCTCCTCACTTCAATTCCTCTGCCCCTAAGATTTGGATGTGATGATTATACTTTAAGGGCACTATGTAGTAGTAGACTAGTAGAAGTATTATTTTTCTCTCTTGTTTGGCACAATTAATCTTGTAGGCATGCCAGCTCAGTCAGCTTGTGCCCTAGACAGACATACTCGTGTCACAGACTCATGTTACTTTACTACTGTCTGCATGTGGGGCAGCTGGACTACACAATTATATATTTCCATTACGGCCATACTCTGTTAAATCTCAATGGCAAATGCTCAGACAATTTCACTTTCACCCTGACTGGTGATGGTTAATGATGACATGCTTATGGATGATGAGACACGGCAGCACGACATCATGTCACTCACGTGATGATGATGACATACTGAGTGATTTGTAAGTACTAGTTACCATGCAGCCGATAGGCCACCCATGGCTGACACAGGGAGGGGACTGGAGCGGAAGTGAGCCTCGGAGTCGGAGGGAGGCGATTATGGGTAGGGTAAATAATAGTCATGCACAATATATATGTTATGCTTGCAAACTACTGTGAGTCAAGGGAGTATTCCATTCTGAAATACAAGTACAATCTCAAACCTTTGAATCAAAAACCTTGTAAAAAAACAGTCCTTGTTCTTCCAAGGGCTTGTTTGCATTGCTCTTCTAGCATTATTATTATTTTATTCTTAATCTTCACCCTTGGCTTTGGTACTCTGGCACGGTTTAATTTTCTTTTACATTCTCGTCATCCAGTCTGACTCTGTTTTCACCTACTCTATGATACCATCCAGGCATCCATCCATCCAAACATGGATATCATAAACCGGCTTTCACCGACAACATACATTTGTCATAGATATAATCAACCACCACCCATGCCATGCGTCCTTGCTTGCCTTAGAGTTTGACCCCTCAAACCCCCGGAGGATTCCTTTCACCCATACAGTTTCACCCACCCAGACAGGCATCCTTTCTACTTTCTCTTTCACCTTTCACCCATCCTTCAACTACCCATGCATCCTATTCCTATCATCTTCATCCGCCACCTATATGCATCCCGAGGCCCCTTCCTTCACCCACGCATCCTTCTCTGCCAGTCATACATGTCGTCTGACTGTTTGTCTTCGTCATAAAACTGTCTTTGCTGAGTTGAAGATAGAATATGCCATTAGTTACTCAACCCCCGCCGCTAATGTTTAAGTAAAGGGTGTCTTCTTCAACTGTTCAGTGTTCACAACAACTTAGCCTCAGCAGAAGTACAGTGTACTAGTACTGAGTGTACACCATTGCAGCGAGTGTATCATCATTCTCAAAAAGTAAGGAATATGACTTACCACCGCCCACCACTACTGCTAGCTCACCCCCTGTGGCTGCCGCATCCACTCCCTCCGGAGTGGCATGGCCCTCACCGCTGGCCCCCGGCACTGGTGGTTGGTACGCCTGGGGAAAAAAATTCACATTTTTTAGATGCCATATACGCCTCCCCTATTTATTTTTTTCATTAGCAAGATTGAAAATACATAATTAATAATACATATACACCACACACATCACTATCTACAATTCTGATACTAGAGTACAGTAGACAGTAGGTCCTATCAAAAATAACTAAATAATATCCGGTTGGGCATTTTGTTGGTGGCAATTTTTGAAAAGCCTCTCAAGAAGAGGACAACCCAAAGGACTGGACTCAGTGACAAGAGCTATTGGTGCATCTCGTTTTTTAAAAGAAGAAAGAGTGGCCAACTGGGCCAACATGAGGTCTTTCTTAGTTGGAAAATAATGGTGCCGTCCTCCTACTCCTCATACTTCCTTCCAGCCATGGTGCACGGTAACAGTTGTTCAGTGTTCACCATTCAATTGCTGCTACTAAAAAAAGTACTGGGCCTGAATTAGAAAAAGTAAAATACACCACGTGAGTGACCACCATTACTGATTGAGCATGAGCATTGATGAGACAGTAAAAGAAACTAAAGCCTTCTCATCTCACAATTCACAAACCTGCGGATAATACCTTATTTGGGCACGCAATCTGCACAGCACATTAGTGCTACTAGTAGTAGTAATGAGTCCTTACTAGTACTAGTACTAGTAGTAGCCTAGGACCAATGGGTACTCTGAGTCTTACAGTACCACTACTAGGCAATCCACATATAAGGGGAGATGGAAAGCGGAGTGAAACCCAGAAGAAAGCAAGCTACAGATAGACTAATACAGAGTCAGCAGAGGTTAGTCAGATGCAGTTTGATTTGATGTAAAAAAAAACAGACACTAGAAGAAACAATGTTAGTAGTAGTACTAGTACTTAGTAGTAGGTAATGGAGCAAAAACAAGAATTTAGAAACAGATAGATTGAAGAGGATTTTGGAAAAATTGAAATTAGGAAATGGAAATAATAGAGCGGTAAAAGTTAGGGAAATATTAATATATAACAACACCAGGAGGACTTACTGGGGCCAGCAGCAGAGCCATCTGTGCCTGAGGCCGCTTCCTGCTGCTCCTGGGAGGCCCCTCCAGCTCCCACACCCGCCGCACTGCCAGCTGCCAATTGTGTTAAATAAATGAAAAACTTTAGACAGTAAACGGCAATTGCAATAACATTGACCTATCCTAAATCAATCAGATCGACTTATTCGACTAGTGGTAGTCGACTAGTATGTATCGCAGTCGAGTACCATCCGATCATTATTATTCCACAGTTCAATTCCGATTCCTGAATCCTAAACATACCTAGCCCGCCTATTCCAGACTTTGGAATGAATTGCAAAAAAATTATATTTGCTTCTCTAAGTTCCGATCTCATTCCCAATCATCTCTTAGTCTCAACTCCAACAACCCCCTTTGACGGGCCAATTACTAAGTCTGCATTTATTCTTCTTAATGCATAGATGCCTGGACACATGCATATTGCATACACCAAATTGGTTGGTTGCTATATTCACTCACTATAAGAACTACAAAAGGTTCTACTAGGACTGAAGTCATGTGAGAGGACGCGTCACGCAGGCCGCTAAATTACCAAATAATACTTACTAACTAACTACTACAACTATCTTAGTGACAGGAGACAGGACAGCCTGACAGGACAAAGGATAGGACTTGGGTCTTTCCTATCGGGATTACCTACCTAACTTAAATTCTCTAACCTTTCTTACATAACCAGCCCAAGTGAGCGCAAAGTTGCAAACAATTACGATTAGTTAGTAGCGCCGAGCACCTGTCTGGAAGTAACAATCACATAATATTAGATTTTTAAACATAGGTTACCTGCATGTAAGCAAGCATCAGCAGCATGTTAGCTATTTGCGAAAAAAATAACATTCGCAATAACACAGAACAGAAGAACACAAAATAGTAATATAAATAGCTACTCACCAAGCCCCGGGACCTCAACACCTAGCAGGTCCAGCAGGTCCTGCTCCCGGTCCAGGATATCGGACCACCGCTGCGTCAATTGGTTATGGGTGCGCTGGACCCCAGAGCAGCAAAACACTGCCCGGCACACCCTTGCCCACCGCCGGTAACGCTCCCGGAGCCCATACCCGGACCCAGGCCTGCCGCCTGCTGCCAGGGTTAAGTGGAGGTGGTGCTGGATAAAAAAAACCAGTGCGGCCACCTCCGCCTCTGCGAATAAGGCCCGTGGCTGCACCCCTTGTGGGCGCCGCCTTCCACAAGGAAGACGGTCGCGGCTCTCACTCCGAGCCCTCCTCTTCCCCTGGCCCTTGCTCTTTGCCATGGTTCTGGGTAGGCGGGGGACGGAAAAGAAAAGGTAGGAAGTAAGAAAGTAAGTAAACGAAATGAAAAAAGCAAGTAATAGAAAAAGAGTGAAAAATGCACTAAAAACACACAAAAAGTAGGAAAAAACGCAAAATATACAATCAGGAATAGAGAGGGATAGATAATAAATAAAAAAAGATCAAAAAAAGTTTCTAGAAACAAAGGATTGAAAAGATATAGGGAGGATAGAAAAACAGGCCCAGAACCATAGCAAAAAGTGAAAAACAAGATGGCCGCGCCCATTGGCGGCCGCGTGGTGAAGTTCGCGTGATATTTCCCCCCTAGCACGCAAAAAGCGTCCCCGAACATGCAATACGCGTTCCCGAACAGGAAAAACGCATCGCGAACGGGCGCAACAAGCAACTCCATGTGCTCCCGGAATTCCGCGAAGCTCGCTGAGTTTTTTTGCGACTTCGCGAAATTCCGCGTAGCGCAACTACGCGAATTCCGCCCAGGGTTATTTAAAAGTCATTGTCAGCTTCATCCTAGGGTGACAGAACTACTTTTCTTAGTTGCAAGTATTGATTTAGACTCTTTTATATAATCGTACTCACAACATGTCAATTGTGGTAGGAACCCTGGGGCTTATTTATGAGCCCTTGCGTCACTTTTGCGCCACCAGTGCATCACTTTTTGTGACGCACCAGGGCGTAAAAAATGCGCCATGTTGCATCATATTTACAAAGTGACGCATCTAGGTAGATGCGTCACTTTGTAAACCCCTGCGCCACATTATACCTGCGCCAGGTATAATGTATGCAGGGTGGGCGTTCTGACGCAAGTAAACCTCGTAGAAGTGACGCAGTGAAATCTATGAGATTTCACTGCGCCACTTCTAGGGCGCAAATGCGTCAATATCTTACGCCTGCCTCACAGCAGGCGTAAGACTAGCATGAGCACATTTGAAATGGGACTTGCCCATGTGAAATGACCCATTGCTGAAGTTACGTCACTTTTGTGACACAATCCAGCAATGCGTCATTTTTGCGCCTACAGATACGTCAGAAAAACCGACGTATCTGTAACTCCTTGCGACATGATGCGTCATACTATATATATGACGCATCCAGTATGTCGCAAGGAGGGCGCAATGAAAAGTGACGCATCGCTGTTTTCACGCAGCGATGCGTCACTTTTCATAAATGAGGCCCCCTGGGGCTATCTTTATGGTATAAAAGAACCATATCTTCACTAGATAAATGGAGGAGATGCTGCCACGCTGACACAAAACACTGAGGTCCCGGCCTGCTGAAGCTTCAACATGCAGCGGTCTGACATCCCTTGCTGGGTGTCCAACTCGTGACCAAGAAGGGGTCCTTCATTCTCTCCCATCAAGTAATGGGGATAGCTCTTTCCTAGGGGATTCTTGACTTTACACTCACATACATGCTAGGTACACTTAGGGAGGGTCCGCATCGTAGGAGTACGCTTGATTACTGTCATGTTTAAATGCCTGCATATATTCACTGTTTTAGCACCATGGTAGAATTCTACCTTCTGTTCACTCTATTGGTGCTTGTAATCTTTTACATTTGCTTCTGTCTAATGATTGTCGCAGCAAACATGTTTTATACTAGAATGATGCTGGTTCAATAAATGTCTATTGAAAATGACGCCAATGTTTATTCTGTGTATCTCTCTGAGACTAAGTGTGCACGATTGACTGAGAGAAAAGTACTGTACTGTTTCCATGATCCCTGAAGGGTCAAGGGATGTCATGCTCGATGGTTGCCAGAAACTATTCGCTCCTTAGTAAGGTTTGTGGGCTTTTAGTGGCACTGTCAGCTAGCTGGTCTTCACACTGACATACCCTTTGGGAGTGTCCGGAATCAGTCTAGACACCAATCCCTCAGTTTATGTTACCTACAAACATGCAGAGCCTATATATTTTTAGGAACTACGTGACATGGCACTGCCAACGTTGGTTTGTTCTTATTTAACGGTCAAATCTGAGTAGTTCAGCCGTGCTTTCTCAGAGACCCCTACTCGTATTTAACCAGAGACATCTGGAGTGGGAAGGGAATTCCGCCTCAGCTGAGTTGGTTGACCCTATGTATTGGCTGTAGGTTTTTCAAGCTTGAAGGCTTTTAGTTCCCCACATTGTACAAAACTTTATCTCTTTTCTTACTACTTCCTCCCACGTCTGTCCCTGTAGACAGTGTTGCGAATACAGTGGAAGAGATCAAGAAGTTGAGCTTAACATTACTGAAATTTGCAGACATGCAGTTACTATGAAATTAGTGGAATAGGACTCCCAGCAATGGGTTATAGTGTAACCTTCGTGATTGAGGCACAGGAGGCATTCAGAATTGAGGTATTCTATTCTTGGGTCAGATTCACACCTGCAAATGCACGTCCAAAGTTGTTTCACGCTTACATTGAAGATGAGATACCTGAAGAATACTCTCCATATGTGGACGTTGAAGTCCCGTTAACTTACCAAAAGCCTATTAATTGGTTTAAAGGCACCCTCCCCCGCCCCACAGAAAATGTGAGACTCGGTCCGCTCATCAGAGAAGGAGCAACCTAGCCCTTCCTAGCTGCTAACACACCACATCCAGAGATAGATACATTGCAAGCAGCAGAATTACGTACACTTTACAGAGACATAGTAAAACTATACAGAAACCTTACAGAGTTCATAATGTGAACACTTACAATTCAAACTGCGAGGGTTACTCAAGCTGGTCAACCTCAAATGACTACAACAATTATCAGCCCACAAAGGCTGAACGCGATAATGGGAAGAATGCCCACCAAACGTGAGCAAATGCCATTCTGGAAAGCACAGAAAAAAGCACAGCTTGAAGCAACATTTCCCCATACGGGCCTGCAGGAAAAACACAGAATACTAACAATTTGCTTGCCAATGGGGATAGCCTCCCACCAATAGAGAATTGTACCACTTGGGGTACAGTTTTCGCTTGCGTTGATACCAGAACTCATGGTACACCCTCAAAAGCAGTCATACCAGAAGTATAGAAACAAATACAGTATGGGACAGAACCTGCCCTGGACTTCGAGATGAAACTGATAGGCAATTTTGCCCAGGCATTAACAATTATGTTAGGTAACATAAAAAGGGAGGCAGCAGCGGTGGCTATACGCCAACGCCTGAGGGAAGTTATTTCTGCACAACAAGGACGAGAACTACCTAAGACTATCAAAGAAATCTATGCTTCGCTGGGTAGAGATAACTTGGGAGCTAGGCCTGGGAAACCAAAAATAACAAGCAATCCTGAAAAGGATAACTCAAGCAAACACTCAATTCTTCTGAAAAGAAATAGGATAACAAACAATCAAAAAATAATAAGCAGAATGTATCACAATTACCGGATGGGTCTCCTCAACAGGAGCCCTCTGAGAGAAAATCCAATCCTAGGAACCGTGATAATATTAAACTACCTGACAGGTATCAGGATACTGATACACGTTTCTGTGTTTCCTTTCAGGGTTCATCAAAAAACTTGGAGAGTGTAGGACGGTCAGAACACAGATAAGAAGAGCGAGTCAAGCCAAAAGACACACATCGCACTTCAGACTACATTATTAAACAAGAAGATAAACCCAAAACTAAACCTCTATTTAAAAAGGAGAAGGCAGCTGGCCTTAAATAAGAAATGCCCAGGCTACTGAGGTCTCTGCTACTGAACAGGGAATGGGCTCTGACGATGTTAGACAGCGCAGCAGAAGTAACAATAGCTCACCAGAACCTGATGGAATTCCTGGTTACAGCAGTGTTGAATGAACATATCACGTTGGAGACACCGGATACAAGGGTAAGTGTTCCACATCGTTTATACGAAATTGCACTCCAAATGGAGGGGGACATACCCAGGAAAGTGAAAGGTCTCTTTTGGTATAACCTGACATATGGATGCGGTATCCTTTTGGCTGAAAAAGATTGGCCGCATGAGTTCGTTGTGGAGTGCCCAATGTGGGAATATGTAATTTTTGCCAGCTTTCTCCGACCTCGTTCAAGAGTCACTAAAACATTCATACTCGCAGGAGTGAGCATTAGTGCTGGCTCCCGCACTTTACCCCAATCATGAAGGGGGTGGGATGCTGAGTCACCTCACCATAATATCCCATTAAAATCTACTCTTACTCCACAGAGGCAGTACCCAATAAAACATGACGCAAAGAAACAGGTCAGGGAGATCTTAGATCAACTTGAATACCAAGATGTGATTGAAAACTGCACCTCTTCAATGAATAATCCTTTGATTCCCATAATGAAACCCAACAATTTATACCGTCTAGTCTTAGACTACAGGCATTTGAACACATCCACACGAACATTTGCAGTACAAAATAACGTGCGGAAAAAATACAAAACAACACTAGATATCTCAAATGGATACTTCTGCCAAAATATAGCTCCTGGAAGCAGATATTTGACAACATTCTCGGCTCTCAATGCCAATTCTGTAGACTGCCCCAAGGGTATAAGAATAGCCCCAGGTTGTTCTCAGCAAGAGTAACAGAGTTACTTCAAAATTGTGATGAGGAGGCATTGTCCTACGTAGATGGTATTTATCTGATAGACGATGAGTTATTGGAACACTTGAACAGGGTGAACAACATAATTCTGGGGTTCGTCACTGTGGGCTACAAATTTAACTTTAAAAAATCATAAATTGCCCACCTCAATGTCCTATTTTTGGGAAATGAGCTATCAAGTGAAGAGAAAAGCCTGGCAGCTATTTTTTTTAGAAAAATGTGCACTGCTCCAACCTCCAAAGACTCTGAAAGGAGTACAATCCATTTTAGGATTCCTACATTTTTGTAGAACATACATTTTGGATTACGCTGAAACGGTTAAACCTTTCTCTGACCTAATCAGACCTGATTTTTCAGTCCAGCATTGGATACAGGAACGCACAGAACTTCTCTGTTCCGTACAAGCTGACATGATAACTTCCAAACACTACTATCAAAGAAGAGGGACGAGAAAGTGCTTTGAAGGTCCAGCATACGAGCCCTAGTACAAGTAACAAACAAAAGGAGTATGCAGTTCCTAAGGGGGGTGAACAAACATGGGGCGAGATCCAATAGTGGCTAACGAGAGGGAGGATGGGGAATCCTTCCTTTCGGAATGTGGGCCCTCACACACCCAGTCCGCTGGGTGTCATGCTTCATCATCGGGCATGCTCCTCGTCGGGTCGGTGCTGCAATACCCGACGGGCACCCTCAGTTGGGGCTCTTTGGCGGAGATCTTTTATTCCTTGCCATTTGGTGCGGTGTGTGTAAGGGGCCCTAAAGTGTAGATGTGCTGTGATGTGGGTTCTAGTAGACCATGTGAATTAAAACAGGGAAATAGGAGGATCAGGGAAACTAATTTTAATGATCCTGCCTCCCACCCTGATTAAAATCAGTGTGGTGACTGTCTACAGTGATGTTGCAGGCAGTTGCATTAGGATTTACTCGGTCAACATGTTTCTTGCCTATATAGTCAGAGAGATCTGGCGGCAATTCTTCAGGACCGAACTAAGAAGATAAATCTACACTCAATTCATTGGTAATATGGTGTATTGAACTAGTTTTACCAGTTTAGTTGCACCAGAGTTGTGTGGTGTCCCCATCCTCCCTCTCGTTAGCCACTATTGGATCTCGCCCCATGTTTGTTCACCCCCCTTAGGAACTGCATACTCCTTTTATTTGTAACTTCCAAACACTTACACACGTGTAAATACCACTAATTTGGTGATTCGTATAGTCGTGGGTCAATCAAGGTACACTTAGCTCACCTTCAATGAAGGCGAAATGGTACCCATGGCATACAAATCACATTTGCACACAAACGCTGAGATGCGTTTTGCATCCACGGAAAAAATACTGACAGCAGTACAAACTGCTGTAGTGAGAGAAAGAGCACTAACACAGGGGAAACGCATAATTGTCGTGACTCCAGTACCAACCTTAGAGGCTGTTACCAAAGCAAGCGTTCCAAACGCAAAAGCATTGCATTCATGATGGATACAATGGGCTAATTCTCTCACTGTAACAGATGTAGACTACAAATTTGATTCTACATTAAAACACAAGCATTTCTGCAGTATGAACAAGAATATCCTCTCCCGAATTAAATAATGCCTGTAGACCAGTATGAATACATCATTTATACCGACGGATCTGCCCAGCTTGACGTAGGAAGTAAACTGCAATACAGCTCAGAATATGCGATTGTGAAGGGACATATGCGGGACAGCAAGTTCCGTCCTAGCAATACACAGACTCAGGGGCCGATTCCGATTCAGGCCGGAAATCTCCCCGACCGAGCCGGACCCGGAGAGATTTCCGACCGAATCGGACCCTAGCAGTCCGACCGAACGAGTACGATGCGCACGTATGCTATCGGACTCGATTCGGTCGGACTCCATTGAAGTCAATGGGAGCCAGTCGTACGACGCGTACACGGGCTCCCATTGACTCAATGGGCACGACGCGAACAAGGGCGCCCCTACAGCATGTTCGCGTCGATGCGGGTCGCACCGTACATGCACGTGTAGGGGGACCCATGGGTCCCCCCTGTGTGCGACTCGCACGCCTACGCTTCCAGGGGGTCCGACACGGACCCCAAAGTGCGGCTCCGACAG
Source organism: Calotriton arnoldi (assembly GCA_963921515.1). Classification (NCBI taxonomy): domain Eukaryota; kingdom Metazoa; phylum Chordata; class Amphibia; order Caudata; family Salamandridae; genus Calotriton; species Calotriton arnoldi. The sequence continues at coordinate 151,213 of CAWUFW010018595.1, forward strand.
CTCCTTGGAGCCGGGCTGCGCGAGTCAGTCGGAGCGGTCGAGGTGCGCATCGTACTTACCCGGCCGGGGAACGTCTCCATTGTGAGGTACGCGTCTTCCCCGTGCGAGTCGGTCGGAGCGGTCGGGTCCTGCGAACGAGTCGGTTGGAGATTTCGCGAGCGCACGGATCGTACTCGCTCGCCCGGACGCACGTACGACTCGGTCGGGAAATAGGGCTCCGAATCGGATCCGGTTAAGCCGAATCCGATTCGGTGCCCTACCGGCCGAGATCGGAATCGGCCCCTCAGTCTCTAGGAGATTGCACGGCACAGCTGGCAGAATTAAAAGCCCTGATATTGGCACTAAAAAATACAGATCAGGAATTCCCCACACTCATTGTGTGTGATTCGTTTTATTGTGTCCAGTCATACAATGAATATCTTCACTATTGGGGCCAGAATGGGTTTAGAGATTCCAAAGGTTGTACAGTAAAGCACAAGCTGCTTTGGGAACAGGTGGCAGAGCTGAAAAAATGCTTGCCACGGGCTCATGTAATTCACACATCGAGTCATCAGTGTGTCGGCTTGCACGTTGAAAGGAATTAATTGGCTGATGAAGCCGCCACGGCGGAAGGGTGAACTGCTTCCATTGCTGCTGTCACTTATTCTAGCATAAGGTTAGACAGCTGTGAATGCTACGTGCAACATTTCAGCCTTGCCAAAAGGTTTTCCACTCAAGTACTCCTACAAGTTAGATCCGCAAAACATTCTGTATGCTCAAATTCCAGGAGTGGGGGCTAGAGTAATACCAAACATGGATCGCAGATTAGGATTGATTCTAGCTACACACAAGGGTCTGGGTTCAGCACACGCAGGTATTGCTGCAATGGTTTCACTACTAAAGCAGCATTATTGGTGGCCAGGTCTCACTAAACAGGCTAAGGGTTATGTCCTGAAGAGCGACATCTGTCAGCAGATGAAAGGTTCCACCATAGCACGTCCACTTCAAACACCGCTACTGATATCAGACAGACCACTCGCATGTGTCTATTTGGACCACTGCGGCCTCTTACAATCTGAAGGGGCTTACAAGTACATCTTGGTTACATGGGATTCATGCTCTAGATTCCTGTGGGTTTGGCCTCAGCACTCGGCTGACACCCGAACTGTTATAAAGGATTTGCGAGCCTTCATAGGGACATACGCAATTGGTACATTGCATTCCGACCGTGGCCCTGCATTTAGCTCACAGGCTTACAAAGAAGCCATTGGAAGTTTGGGTGTAGCATTGCAGTACTCCTCCCCGTGCCATCCCGAGGGAAATTCGATTGTGGAGAGGAAGAACCGGGACTTAAAGCAATCCTTAACAGCAAGGGTATTAGGCTCGGGTGGCAGTTGGGTCAATCACCTATATGGGGTCCAGAGGGCACTTAACAACATGCCAAGAAGTTCCCTGGGGGGCCATACTCCATACGAAGTCATGTTTGGGATAAGAATGTGGGTGCCTGACATCGACTGTGGCAGCACAGTGGTGGATAAAAAACCATTTGACATCAATAATCGTTTGGCTGTTTTACATGAACTGAATGAATTCCCGGCATTACAAAGCAACGTCCAAGTAAAAAGCACCGCCACTGGAGAAGTGAAAGCTATTCCAGCAAGACCTTCCTGGATCCTGAAGATTGGGGACCTGGTCAGAGAAAAGATAGAGGACAAAAAAAGAATATGGGCCATCTTACAGAGCACCTGTACCTTTCCTGGCTGTCAAAGGAACATGAACAGTACTTCTTTCGCCTCTTGCTGGCTGCAAAAACAAGAGATTCTTCTCAATTGATCTGATCAAACCATACTATGTGGCTGAGACTCAACAGTAGGTCGCGTGGGCTCCTGGGTAGCAACCGATCTCCTCTTGCTACCATAGAGGAAGTTCAGATGGAAAGATTAATAACTTTTGAAGAATCCACTTCGTAAAGTAAAGGAGTTACAAACAATGGTATGCAAATTGTACCTGTTGAAATTGAACAACATCAAACTACAAATGAAACACAGATCTCAATTCGGCCTAACACAGACGTCTATGTGAATATGTATAGGACGGAGGCATCTGCCAGTTCCAGAAAACCTGCTGAGCTACCAAAGATAGATCAAACTGCATCTAGCTACTTCATCGATGTTGACGATTTCTCATCGGATCCAAGTGAACCCAAGTTACCACCAATGCTTGTTCCCCACAAACAACGAATTCATGATTTCTGCCTTTGGCTTAAAATGACTTAGGGGCCGATTACGATGGTGGAAGAACCGTCACTGCCAGCCCGGCGGTGGCGGTCCTTCCCACATCGAACTGCGATTTTCCCACCGCCAGATTACGATGGCAGTGGGATCCAGACCGCGGCGGACGCAAAGACCGTCCGCCACGGAACCGCCACAGGGCGGAGCGGTCTGCATCCATAAAATGGTGGCAGTGCCTATCAGGCACCATCCGCCAAATTAGGATGCTGTCTTCAGCCAGCCTTTCCATGGCGGATAAACTGCCATTGAAAGGCTGGTGGAGATTGGTTTCGGGGGGCCTGTTGCATGGTACCCCCCTACATTTCACTGCACCAAGTGGCAGGCACCGTGTGGTGCCTGCCACGTAGTGCAGTGAAATGCACAACATGCATTTTGAACATCGCGGCGGGTGCTACACTCAGCAGCACCCGCCGCAATGTTAAAGTGCAAAATGCGACCGCCGTGGTGGCGGTCGCATCCTAATTGGGTGTGCGGGACCGCCGCATGTATTACGGACAGTCCCGGTCACCACCACGCTGGCGGACGGACTTGCTTGTATCCCACGTAATGTTTTCACTTACCATCAATGGAAACACTGTTCAACAATGCCAAAATGTAGTTAAACCACATTTGCACAGAAGTTTTCTTATTTTTCTGGGTTTAACACATCAGACATGACCTCTTATTACTATAGGCTTGCACCTACACCTGCAAAGCAAAATATGCTCACTAACACTCAGCTGATATACTTTGCTTCCTTCATTGATCAGCTGTCTGGACATGGTTTCGACTTTTGAAGGGACACCATAGACACAAAATCTGTCTGGGGGACTAAAGATTGGCAAGTTCAGGGAACTGAGGCCTTATTTAGAGTATGCCTCACACCACATCAAATGATTTTCCTGAATGACACAGTGCAACAGACTTCCTGTCTTGGACTAGCCAGGATCAAGGATTTGAACACACCTCAGATCCCTCACTTACACACTTTGAGGGTTGGCAAAACTATACACTACAAAATGAGGATACATTAGATGTCATATTACACAATGGTTCTTACAATTCATCAGACCCCAATTGGAAGGGATGGTTGGTTTGGCCTATCAACACAAATAGGTGTCAGTCAAGATTCAGGGGTACCACCGAATGGTTTAGTATCCATAGGCCTGATCAGCGTTATGTACAATCAGAACACTCGGGGTGGTGACATCTTACAGTGTTGGGAAGGTATGCCTAGAGTGACTAAAGACTTCGGCACCATCCCAGCTGAAAGAACACTTATCTCTTTTCTCAGATTACATGGATCTTAGGGATTTTTTGTTAGGCCCCCAGAAGCCACGTCACAAGCACTTTTTGTATGCTATTTACAATGGGCTATGGAAAATCTCTCAACAGGAGGCTGCTGAGAGACTACGTGAGATTGATAGGGTTAACCTAGAAAAGGCTTTGGCTGTGATTTACAATGGTATGACCACACTATCATCCTGGATTTATTGACTGGGCAACATTGTGTCTTCTGCAATAGATATAATGGAACAGGATTTGTCTATTCTACAACATGGACAATCACAATTGTGATCCATTCTATTATTAAGCTGGAGGTTACAATTATTGCATTCTGGCCACGTGTCCTGGCATAACATCAACAGTACAACTCTGTTCTCTGTATACAATCTAACGGAAAGACAGATGGTTATGGTACGCAGAGATGCAAAGTATACCATGTTGCACATTGAAAAATTGGTCCAATTACCTTCCACCGTGGCGGAGTCACCTTCCACAGAATGGTTAATCCATGGCTACATTACACTGCCAGTCACGAAATTCCAAGTTCAATACTGTCTCCAGTATCACCAGGTAGGCAGATATGAAGCACTCGGAGAAGGATACATACACGAGTACTGGGAATTACCATACAGATTTTGATGTAGGAATGGGGACAGTGATGTTTTTCTCAGTGGTTCAAACTGTGAAAGTGCTTTAAGTGGGTCCCTAGTTTGCAAAGACATTTCGCTTCATGGGGCCTGTAGTGCTTCAGTTGCTAACTTGTTCTGACACTTTAAGGGTTACCCAGTTGCCGTGATTCATCCGGTCTTCAAGCTGCTCTCGAATGGGAGCTATTTGATGCTGAATGATCAAGGCTGTTGTGGGATGGTACCAGGCATCGCATATCTGGTCACACTAAGTTCCAGGGTTGCTTGTTGTATGCAAGTATTGTTACCACCGACCCACACAGTTAGGGAGGCAACGCTATGACCTTCATTGAATGTTTCCTTCGTACGGTTTAATTCTCTGAGCAGACTGAAAGCCATGCTTTTTCAGAAGGATGTGGCCTTAACCTGAGCACGTGAGACTTTTGATCTCCAGGTTGCAAGGTATTCATCTGAGATACAGGCACTAGTCCCTACAAACTTCCCGCTCCATTTTGGGGAAAACGGTTCATCGTATCTTTAACTTGTCTGATAGGAGGGGGATCGTGCACCTATTTACATGTATAGGTTTTGGACTATTGAGCACCTTTCAGACAATCTTCAGAGTTATTCCAGCATTCATACACTCCATACTGGGAAGCGTTTTTGGAGAGCTTCTGCTGGTCCTACTACTTGTAGTGAGTATCCTGGTTTTAATTTTCCTGCTACGCAATGGATGGCCCAGTTCATCGAGAGATGGAAAAAGCACTGCTGGTGCAACGCTGTCGTGAACGCACGGTACTCCATCTGGGCACACCTCAGCTTCAGGAGCTAAGCAAGCATTGGTTCCTATTGTTCAGACCAGTTTGGGTTGACTGCATCTTGCCTGTGTTCCGCTGCCTAATCCGTGGATGCAAATGCGTGCTGGACGTCTGTCTGACCCTTCCATCGGTTGTGCCACCGGATATAGACATACTACAGGATCCCTTAAAGGCCCATGTGTATCAGTGTCCTCAGCGTATTCCCATGTTGGTGACAGCATTGTTAGAGCCTCCACGGGATACTTCAGCTCCTGTCGGAACAGACAACAGCTCTACAACAGGCTCACTGGTATCGAGTGTTTCCTCAGCGGCTGCTGTGAGAACTAAAGAAAATTACCTTTGCTCCATTGACCTGATACAAGAGGTGTTACAGGGACCATCGTCTGCGAATTCGAGCAACAGTGATGTTGGTTGTCCCACACAGAACACATAAACATTTGTCTCTCCGTGCGATGGGAACAATTTGGCCTTTTTTCCAAAAACAAGACAAAATCTGAATGAAAAACATCGTTTTGTTTTATTTTTTTCTGCTCTCACTGAGCACCATGGCTTTTGATGTGCTCAGTCAGTCTGATCATATATTGACTCTTTAGTGGACTTGTAGAGCTTTTCAATTTTTAATGGCATCCTTTTTACATATACCATGTTTTTCAAAGTTTTTAGACACTGGTTTTATGACAATGGTTTAATGCCTTTTTTAGTAGGCTTATTTTAGCATTAGTTGACCTTATCGACCTTCGGATGAGGACTGGGTGTTATGTACCCCAACCTAGGCCTTATTAGCAAAACGACCTTTCACCTACATTTGTCCTACCTTGCTCTGCTTAACGGTTCTAGCACTGACCTTTTACCGAGTTATGTGCTGAATAAATGTCGATTGGTTTCCTTGAAACTAGCCTTATTTATTATGCATGAGGATTCTTAGAAAAGTCCCCTGCACATGACGTACATAACAGGATTAACATACTCTGTATAAAAAGTCATGGTCATCTTCATCCTAGGGCAACAGAACTACTTTGCATAATTCAAGTATTGATTTAGGCTCATTTACATAATTGTACTCACAACATATCGATTGTGGTAGGAACCCCGGGGCTATCTTTATGGTATAAAAGAACCATACCTTTAATAAGCCTGGGCGTAGTTTGCGTAGTAGCACTTCACGTAGCTACGTGAAGTACATTTTGAACTACACGTAGCTATGCAAATTGCGCAGCTGTGTGCTTGACTGCACTGTACAATAATTGCCAAAGGCATCTTGCACAGTGAAAGTTAAGATAAAATAAGTATCTCTGTTTTTATATGCTAAAATGCATATAGCATTTCACAAAAGTGAAATCAATAAAATAACAAGCAGTGAGAGAGGTGATGATTTTGGTATCCTCCCTAACCTAGGGAGAGAACCAAGCAGATGCCTTGAAAACAAAAAGCACATCTTTTGAACGATTCAGTGGTGGTCCCATCCTCTTAGGACCACCCCAAGCACAGTTATTGGCAAAAATACAATCCCAACCAAAGGCCCTGCAAAGCATTATGGGACGAGATTAGCAGTGGGCAGTGAATATTATAGTATCCAATATCAAAATAATTCTACAAAGAGCTGCAGTTCCACTAGTCGTTACTAGATGTCCCTCACGGAGTCAAATGCAAAAGCTTCATGAAAGGGTTTCAATGCTTTTGCATTTGACTCGTGAGGGACATCTAGTAACGACTAGTGGAACTGCAGCTTGATGTATTAATAATTTCAATGCTTTTGCATTTGACTCGTGAGGGACATCTAGTAACGACTAGTAGAACTGCAGCTCTTTGTAGAATTATTTTGATATTGGACACTATAATATTCACTGCCCACTGCTAATCTCGTCCCATAATGCTTTGCGAGGCCTTTGGTTGGGATTGTATTTTTGCCCATAACTGTGCTTGGGGTGGTCCTAGGAGGAAGGGACCACCACTGAATCGTTCACATGATATGCTTTTTGTGTTCAAGGCATCTGCTTGGTCCTCCCCCTAGGTTAGGGGGAACCCAAAATCATCACCTCTCTCATTGCTTGATATTTTCATTGTCAAAGTTCATCTTTGTGAATTTGTTATATGCTTTTTAGCATAGAAAATTGCTTTAACAAAGCATTTGTATGTGTTTAATATACTGCTGCCACGCTACGTTGATTAGCAGAGTTTTTTACTCTGCTACGTGCAATTTGCGTAGTGCGTAGTAACACAAACTTTGCATGCTCCGTGAGCGTAGCAAAGTATTATGCCCAGGGTTAACCTTTAATAGATAAACAGCGGAGATGCTTCCACGCTGACACAAGTCACTGAGGTCCTGTCCTGCTGAAGCTTCAACACGCAGCGGTCTGACATCCCTTGCGGGGTGTCCAACTCGTGGCCAAGACTGGGTCCTTTATTCTCTCCCATCAAGTAATATGAATGGCTCTTTCCTAGAGGATTCTTGGCTTTATACCCACATACATGCTAGGTACACTTAGGAGTACGCTTAATTACTGTCATGTTTATATGCCTGCATATATTCACTGTTATAGCACCATGGTAGAATTCTACCTTCTGTTCACTCTATTGGTGCTTGTAATCTTTTACATTTGGCTCTGTCTAATGATTGTCGCAGCAAACATGTTTTATACTAGAATGAGGCTGGTTCAATAAATGTCTATTGAAAACATCCCCAACGTTTATTCTGTATATCTCTCTGAGACTAAGTGAGCATGATTGACTGAGCGAAAAGTACTGTACTGTTTTCATGATCCCTGAAGGGTCAAGGGTTGTCATGTTCGATGTTTGTCAGAAACTATTCGCTCCTTAGTTAGGTTTGTGGGCTTATAGTAGCACTGTGAGCTAGCTGGTCTATAGGCTGACATATCCTTTGGGGGTGTTCGGAATCAGTCTAGACACCAATCCCTCAGTTTATGTTACCTATAAATGCGCAGATCCTATATACTTTTAGGAACTACACAACAGTTCATGGACCTTTACCCACCCCTCCTCCTGCCACATGCCGAAGCCACGGTTTGTACAGCTGCATGACTCATTAAGTCATGGCGAAAACACAACATGATAGAATTGTTGCTCAATATTACATTTATGCTCCTACAGGTGTTCTCAAAATCCAACCTGCTGGTGACTCGGGCATGAGTGACAGTTTTTCTAGTGCTGCTTGGGAGACATTTGAAGTTCCTTCTCAGCATGTTTAGGATAAGCTGAATGTTGTTGGGGAAGGTAAAGCAGGTAAGGTCATAGGATGGCATTAAGAAGGGAAGAGGTATCAAGTAGAAATTACAAAGGGGGGAGGTATGAGTGGAGCTGTGTTGACACCAGAAGAAATATGTCAAAGGGCAAATAAACAGAGGGGCAGGGACACAGCTTGCATAAAATCATATAGAAAAAGGGGAACCAGTAAAGTTCATTCTCAATAATTCTCACTTAGTTGAGTTAGGGGAGGGGCAACATGACCAAATTGAGGCTTCACCTCTTCTGAATCTTGGCCTCTTCTTACTTTCAGCATTGGTAATAATTAACATATTACGCTAAATGCATCTAAATAAATTAAATATAATACATGCTTGTGTGCTGTTGTAGTACACAATGTGTTGGTATAGAAACCCATCTTTCACAGTGATCCTAAAATTCAGAAAATATTTCTTAGGTCCTTGAGATATAGGTTTCATCATCATAATGATAGCCCCACACCACTCTGCACAGGTTTACCTCATATTTTAGTCAGTATTCTATACATGAAAGGCGAACAAAACCTGAACTTTCTGACTCCAATCAGTGCATATTGTTAGCTTCAACAGTCTCCTCTTCCTTCAGACAGAGGCCCACTGTAGCTAAAGCTTTGCTCGGACACTCGTGCAATACAGTGCAGTGCAAAGAATACTGGGGCATATTAGCAAGACCGGCGATAAAATTATCGCCGTTTTAGCGGCAGGAAACTGCCGCTAAAACGGCGATAATGGGCTTGCTAATATGCGTTGTAGGAATCCAATAGAAGCCCAGGTTAGATGTGCAGGACATCTAACCTGGGCTTCTATTGAATTCTATAACGCATATTAGCAAGCCCATTATCGCCGTTTTAGCGGCAGTTTCCTGCCGCTAAAACGGCGATAATTTTATCGCCGGTCTTGCTAATATGCCCCACTGTTTATTTGCTTACCATTGTAAAGGCTCTTACGCACAATGCTACATTGCACTGAATCCTCTAAGCTCCCACCGAGGCCTTTTAGAATAGGAAGGAAATGTGGGCCAGAATGTCTTTAACAATGCACGGGGTGATTTTGTTTTTCTAAAACTCTAGAGGCCTCATGTACACAACTACATTCTTAAAAAGTGTTTGTAAATTGTGCACCCACTTCTTGTGAATGCAGTCTGATTTATGCAAATCGACCGGTGTACAAATAAGTTAATTCACAAAATACCAAAGTGCAAGGGGTCACAATACAACCTGCCTAATTAGTATTTTTAGGCAGGTTGCAATTTACGCCCCCATATGATTGGCCACAATCACAAAGATGGTTGCATTCAAGGGTCAGTAGACCACCATGTCTGTGATTGTGTTTAGATAAAGAAAATATTTGTGTTTGTGACATGTGTAGCTGTAAATACACACAGCTTGCATACTCATGCCAGCTAGTGTTGGGATTAGATGTATGCAAGTTGTTTTTCTTCGAAGAAGTCATATAGAGTAACTAGGTATAGTGACTCCACCTATTGCTGGTAATGCGCATGAGCACCAGCTCCATTGTTAGATATTTGTTTCTCTGCCGTCTGGTTCAGACGTGTCCCTCTGAGCTCTGATTTGATGCCATGTGGTGTTCTCACCTGGTCTGCTTGGATCTGCTCCTAGTCAGAAGAGATTAGAATCGTACTTCCTCGTCAGATTTTCACCTACCACGTATCCTGTTGACGCAGTTTCTGACGCCCCTTTCGGGCCTGGCTCCTTTCCTGCCTCCATCACCTCCTCAAAGCATGAGAATGACTGAGTGACGGAAAGGACTCCAATTAATTTTTGCCCCAGGTGTCACTCAAAATATCTGAGGACAGACCTCCACCAAGTCTGTAACCTCTGCCTGTACCCTGACCACTAGGAGGTCTCCTGGGCAGCATGCCTCGCCTTCTGCAACAAAAAATCCCTCCAAAACCGCTGAGCTCAACTTATTACCTGGTTTCAATGGTGCACCATCAACAGGAGGGTACCGAGGCACCGAGGGCGACAAACAGCCATAAGCCTCCAGTGCTGAGACAGAGGTGATGTCGTTGGCCATGATCTCCAGTTCTCTCAAGAGTTGGACGCAAGGCAGGTTGTCTAGATTGGATGGTATGAGGTCTGATGCTGGGACGATCATATCTGGAAGCCACCTTGCCAGCCAGTGAAAGAAATGTGAAGCTGGAGTATGCCCTCTAAGGAAACTACCAGGAAGAAAAAGCAGCAAGGCAGAATAAACCTCCAGTTCAAATAGCCAATATTAATGAATGTCTTTGCAATCGAAACTAAGTTATAACCATGGGGAGAGAATTGCTATCTCGAGAGAAAGAGGAGAATACAAAAAGCATAAAAAGGTCCTTTATTGCCATCAAATGGTTCTGGTAACATTGTAGGCCATAAAACGTGTCTTGTAATTTTTTTATAGTGCATTTTTATTTGGGTCTTTTAGCTTGGCCAAAGTATTTTTCAGATACGGAAACGTTTATTGAAAATAGTAAGTGGAAGATTAGGTTGTACTGTTTGGGATAGTTTTTGGACAATGGTTAGTAACTGAAATGAGAATGGTCACATTGGAATTAGAACGGTGACATTTTGTTTATCCTTTAGTCATGAATGTTAATTAAACATGCACAATATTAAAGCTATCTAGAGTGGTGTGTGAAATTTTCTACATGTTTCCTGGGATCTTGTGAAATATGTTTTTTTATGCGAACTGTGTCTTGTCCGTGGATCAAAATCAACAGGTGTAATCTAAAGAGCTTGAAAGAACATTCAAAAATTATTTCCAAATGGAAAATGCAGATTTTGAGCAGTAGATGGCAGTATTGATATAATAATTTTACAAGTCAAGCTGTAAACACACATAATGCATTTGAAGTTGGTTGTGAAAAAACATACCTGACGAAACACCCACTGTATCGCAGAGATTAATAAAATAGATATCTTGTTTCTGTGGGCACGAACACGATTTTGCTCTAAAGAGCAACGAAAAAGGTCTCGGCACACAGGCATGATCCGCTTTAGTAAGCTGACAGTATAGATGTCTGCTGTGTTTAAAAATAGAGACTATCACATTTTCTCACTACAAAGTGAAGATAAATAAAATAATAAGTTAGGGTTAAAAAAGAATGGAAATCTTGGGATGCGTTTTAACCTATTTAAGTCCCTAAGTGCCATTTAAGTTTGGAAAGAAATGCATTGACTGGAGTAATATCCTATCAGTAAATCACAGAAACAGTAATGGGGAGATTTGGGGGCAGATTTACAACGACTGGCGCATCCCTTCAAATCAGCAGGGATGCGCCAGAAGAGATGTGACACGCAAGTCTACCCTTGCGCCACCACAGATGCGTCGCATTTACAATACGGCGCACCCTTGGGCAGGGATAGGCAGATGCGTGTCGCATCTGATGGCGTAAGGGTGGCGCATTGCTGGAGTCGTGTCGCAAGCGCGACGCAATTCCAGCAATGCTCAGGGGCCGCCCATACCGAGGGGCAGATTTACAAGAAAGTGACGCATCTGTACAGATGCGTCACTTTCCCTGCGCCACCCTTAGAAACCCTTGCGCCACCATAGATGCGCCGTAATTACAATACGGCGCACTATGGCGCAAGGATTGACAGATGCGTCAGAAATTCTGACTCATCTGTTGGCGGAAAAGTCACGCATTGCTGGAGTCGTGTCGCAAGCACGATGCAATTCCAGCAATGCGTGTTGAGGCCTATTCCCACTACACTGCGTCACTACTTACGCCTGCTTCAAGCAGGCGTAAGGTTTTGACGCAGTAGCGTCCTAAAAGTGGCGCAGTGAAATCTTGTAGATTTCACTGAGTCACTTTTACGAGGCCTTCCTGCGTGGGAACGCCCACCCTGCATACATTATACCTGACACAGGTATAATGTGAAGCAGAGCTTTACAACGTGACGCATCTCCCTAGATGCGTCACGTTGTAAATAGGCCACATTGTTTGCGCTGCAGTTGCGTCAAAAAAGTGACGCAACTGCAGCGCAAAAGTCACGCAAGGGGCTTGTAAATCTGACCCCCAATGTGGTGCGCCACTCCTTACGCCTGCTTCAAGCAGGCGTAAGGATTGGTCGCAGCGGCGTCGTAAAACTGACTCAGTGAAATCTTGTAGATTTCACGGCGTCACTTTTGCGAGGCTTTCCTGCGATGGAATGCCCACCCTGCGACGGAACGCCCACATGAGACCTGACGCAGGTTTCATGTGGTGCAGGGCTTTACAACGTGACGCATCTCCCTAGATGCGTCACGTTGTAAATAAGGCGCAACATGGCGCATGGTTTACGGTGGCGCAAAAGTGGCGCAAGGGCCTTGTAAAACTGCCCCTTTGTCTTTACACATTGGTGACATTCCAATGGAAACCAATAATAGATTTGCTTACATGGAATGATTCCATGTGAGCAAATCTATTATTTACGGCGGGTTTATGAGTTCTCCTGAATGATTTGATTTGAGCGTCAAAAAAAGCGCAGCAAATGCCTGTAGGCGTCAAGGCGCAATAGTCTCAGTGGTACGATTCGGCCAGAAGAAAGTTAGCAGAATTGAAAAAACGCGCTGGGGATTTCCCAAATTAGCGACTACAAATGCAGGTGGACACGAAAAAACTCACAAACATTTATGATTACTCACCTATATTTTGCAGGCAGTTTGTCACCCCGACTGTGAGAAGTTGGCCTGGTATATGCTGTCCACTAATTATAGTGGGCACCGTGAACCAGTCCAAACAACCCCTTAATGGAGATAGGTTAAAGACAACCTTTATTGAAAGCTATCCTAGTGGTAGCTATGGAGAGCAGCCTTCAGGCTAAGTCTTGAAGGAATGTAAAGCAGCTTGTTTTACCAGTCTATAATCTCTTGAGTGACCAAATGAAAGAGGACCACACCAGGTATATATTTAAAATATATGTATTTAGTCTTAAACACACCCCTCTAGTCTCTTTATGAGGCTAGAGTTCGAAGTACATAAGTTGCAAGTCAAATATCAACAGTATTAGCACAAATACACGTTTGAGCCCTAGGGGCGTACTAAACCATATACCAATAAAGTGGTATAAGAACCATGACTGAGCTAGACACAAGGCCTAGAGCCAGTAGAAGTGCTTGGACCACAAGGAACCACCCTAGGTAGTGACACAGGGGACCCACGGGGGACGCGTGCAGTGTTGGAACACAGCCGCGAATCGCCGTTAACTTCTATGGGGAAAGTCGCGGTTAGGTTTTTAAAAGGAAAGGACACTTAGAGGAGGACTTGGAGCAAACCCCTTTAGAACTAGGTCGTTCTAGAGTCAATACCCACGGGAGCACCGTAGTACTCGAATGACCTCACCCAGGGAAGCCGGGTGCATAGGTGTCTTTTGGTGTCGGGTTTCGTCGTCGTTTTCAATGGCGATCTGCTGCAGCGGGCTGCTGGCGACCAAGTCGAAAGTGTCCGGGTGGATCCAAGGGTGGATCGAAGATCTGAAGAACCTGAAAGCAGAGGGGACAGAGTCTGGGTCACTAGCCAGTGACCAGGAGGGTGATGAGCAGATGCCCACCGATGTCGGGTGCTTCAGGTAGGTTGACGGTCGTCTTGACTCTTCAGCCACGAGATCCAGGAGGCGTCGACGATGGCCAGGAGCTGGATTCGAGCTGTTCCACAACGTCTGTCGATTGCTGCGGTGTCGGCGACCGGATTGGACCCAACAAGCCTTGGCAACGGCAAGTCACATGGAAATGAAGAAAGGACGTTGATGCAGACCAGCAAGGTCTGGGGGACTCACCCAGCGAGGGTATGTCAGGGCACCTCTGGAGCAACCAGGAAAGCCCAAGCAGAAGAAGAGTTGCCTTCGGGAGGGCCCACTAGCCAACGGACTAGCGACCGCAAAGGAGCCTCGAGTGGACGCATTTGGAGCTGGCTCACAGGACAGTCATGGAGTGGAGGCCAGTGATCTTCGATGCAGTCGGTGCTGGAGGCGAGGGCTACTCGGAGCCCAAAGCACAACTTCGTGGAAGACCAGGAAGAGGATGCACTTGCAAAAGTTCTCGGTGTCCAGGGGTCACGGTTCCACGTTACCCACGTTACCCACGACAGCTACGTGCCTCAGCTTCGCTGGGGTCTCAGGGTAGCCTCGGGGAAGTCTGGAAATCCACCTCTGGTGATGCAAAGACTTCGGCGTCCGGCGGGAGCTTCAGCGATGCAGACCGGACAATTGCTTCTTTGGTGCCTGCCAAGCAGGGGAGTCACTCCTTGACCCCAAGGGAGATTCTTCAGTCCTCTAATCTTGTAGTAGAGCGTCGAAGGTCCAGGATTCGGCTTCAGAGTTTCGTCCAGGGTAATCTAAAGTCCTAAGGACTGGGGTCCCATACTTATACCAAGTTAGGGGTTGGACATACTCTGGGGACCCACCTATGGGAGGGTCAGGGAAGAGGGGTGGTTACACCCATTCCCTTTGTCCAGTTTCACGCCAGAGCAGGGGCAGGTAGCCCCTGCAACCGGTTTGAACTGGGCTATGCACAGGGACACCAAATGTGCCCCCAGTGCAGGACTTCAAAGCACCAGAGAGTACTCCCGCACAGCCCCAATACACACTATCCTGTCTGGGGAGGTGGTTACACCTCCCTGTGACAGGAAACCTATTGTCCAGGCCTCCCCTGCTGGAGTTTCGGTCAGCAGCAGGAGGCCAGACCTGTGTGTGTGGCAGCGGCATCCATTTTGTGATGCCAGGGCTCTGTAAAGTTAATACCGGGTAGCCCGGTGTGTACATGTCTCTCCCTCTAGAAGGGTGGAATGCTACTCCCGCCGCCAGAACTGGCGGGGAGGGGTAGTATTTCAAGATGTTTGACACCAAACACAACATGTTTTGGTGCAGTCAGTCCAAAGTTAGCATTGTACCGCGAGGATATAATGCACTTAAGAGTATATGGTCAGGCTGTACCACAAACAGCATCAGAGGAGGGACTCCGAACGCTGCAGAGGGGCTCTGCTCATGCAGGGGCACCCTCTCACATAAAAACCAAGAACTCTGCCCTCAGGATTGGTAAGGCCTGCCATAGGAGTGACTTGTAGGTTTATATGTGTGTGCAATGGTAGTGATATAGGTAGCCTATATCACAGTAAGGGGTGCATGCACCACCCTACCCAGGCTGCAGTAGCAGACCTGTGGTGTCATTTTGGCTGGCCTTCCAGGGGTGGCATAATACATGCTTCAGCCCCTGGCAGGCCTCTGGGGTACCTATGCCCTGGGTACATAGTTTACCATATACTAGGGACTTATAAGGGCACTCCAGATTCCAATCAAAGATGTACCTAAGGTACATGGAAACCATTTTTAGAGAGGAAGCAGCTAGGCTGGGGTTCTGATTAGCAGGGCCCCAGCCAGACTAAAGTCGAAAAACAGTGAAACATCAGCAAAAAGTGGGGGTACCCATGTGAAGCAGATCCTACTCTCCTACACAACCCCCCCAAACGCAGGGACATTAAACTAACCTTGACCAGTTAAGTCTTCTTGTTCTAAGTGGAAATACCTAGAGAGTCCATCTGCATTGACATGGTTACTCCCAGGTCTATGTTCCACTGTAAAGTCCATCCCCTGTAGGGAAATGGACCACCTAAGCAGTTTGGGGTTTTCACCCTTCATTTGTTTTAGCCATAAGAGGGGCTTATGGTCTGTTTGAACAAGGAAGTGAGTACCAAACAAGTATGGCCTCAACTTCTTCAGAGCCCAGACCACAGCGAAGGCCTCCCTCTCATTGGCTGACCAACGTTTCTCTCTAGGGGTCAGCTAATAAAAGCTACTGGCTGATCCTGAACTTCATCATTCAATTGTGACAGTACAGCCCCTACCCCCAATTCAGATGCATCTGTTTGGACAATGAACTTCTTGGAGTAATCAGGACTCTGGAGAATGGGAGCAGTGCACATGGCCTGCTTCAGGTCATCAAATGCCTTTTGACAGCTAGCTGTCCACTGAACCTTTTTGGGCATTTTCTTGGAAGTTAAGTCATTCAGGGGTGTCACTATTGTTCCATACCCCTTGACAAATCTCCTATAGCACCCAGTCAGGCCTAAGAAGGCTCTCACCTGAGTCTGGGTAGTTGGAGGAACCCAGTCCATGATGGTCTGGATTTTGCTCTGCAATGGTTGAACCTGGCCTCCACCCACAAGGTGGCCCAGGTACACAACCTGACTCTGCCCTATCTGGCACTTGGTGGCCTTGAAAGTGAGGCCTGCCTTTTGCAGGGCCTCTAAAACATTCCTTAGGTGGACCAGGTGATCCTCCCAGGTGGAGCTAAAGACAGCAATATCATCAAGATAAGCTGCACTGTAGGCTTCCAGACCTGTGAGAACTGTATTCACCAACCTTTGGAAAGTGGCAGGTGCATTCTTCAAACCAAAGGGCATTACCACAAATTGATAATGCCCACTAGGGGTTGAGAATGCTGTTTTTGGCTTTGCATCATCAGCTAGCCTGATCTGCCAGTAGCCAGCTGTTAGGTCAAATGTGCTTAAATACTTGGCTGAGGCCAAAGTGCCTATCAGCTCATCTGCCCTGGGTATTGGATGGGCATCAGTCCTAGTGACTGCATTGAGACCCCTGTAGTCCACACAAAACCTCATCTCTCTCTTACCACCACTGGTGTGAGGTTTTGGCACAAGGACCACTGGACTAGCCCAAGGGCTGTCTGAGGGTTCAATAACTCCCAAATCCAACATTTTCTGGACTTCTGTCCTGATACAGTCCCTGACATGGTCAGGTTGCCTATAAATCTTATTTTTAATAGGCAGACTGTCCCCAGTGTCCACTTCATGAGTGCACCAGGTGGTCTGACTTGGAGTCAGAGAGAACATATGTCTGAACTGATTGAGCACCTGTCTGCCATCAGTTTGCTGCTGAGCAGTGAGGCTGCCTGCCAAGGTTACACCATCCACTGACCCATTATCAGGGTTCTGTGAGAGCAGGTCAGGGAGTGGGTCACTCTCTTCCTCCTGTCCCTCATCAGTAGCCATGAGCAAGCCCATGTCTGCCCTGTCCACATATGGTTTCAATCTGTTGACATGGAGAACCCTGTGGGGACTCCTGGGTGTTCCTAGGTCTACCAAATAGGTAACCTCACCCTTCTGTTCAACAATGGTATGGGGTCCACTCCATTTGTCTTGGAGAGCTGCTGGGGCCACTGGCTCCAACACCCACACCTTCTGCCCTGGCTGGTAAACAGTCAGTACAGCCTTTTGGTCATGCCAGGCTTTTTGGAGTTCCTGGCTAGCCTCAAGGTTTTTAGTTGCCTTTTTCATGTATTCAGCCATCCGGGAGCGGAGACCAAGTACATAGTCCACTATGTCCTGCTTTGGGGGTTTGAGAGGTAACTCCCATCCTTCCTTCACCAAGCACAATGGACCCCTGACAGGGTGACCAAACAAAAGTTTAAAAGGGCTGTAGCCAACCCCCTTTTGAGGCACCTCCCTGTATGCAAATAAAAGGCAGGGCAAGAGTATGTCCCATCTTTGCCTAAGCTTCTCTGGGAGCCCTTTAATCATGCCTTTCAAGGTTTTGTTGAATCTCTCAACTAAACCATTGCATTGTGGGTGATAGGGTGTGGTGAACTTGTAAGTCACTCCACACTCCTTCCACCTTGCTTTCAAGTATCCAGACATAAAGTTAGCACCCCTGTCTGATACAACCTCCTTAGGGAAGCCCACTCTTGAGAAAATTCCCAGGAGGGCTCTTGCCACCACAGGTGCTGTAGTGGTCCTAAGGGGAATAGCCTCTGGGTACCTAGTGGCATGTTCCACCACCACCAGGATAAACGTGTGCCCAGATGCTGTTTGGGGATCCATAGGTCCAACTATGTCAATCCCCACCCTCTCAAAGGGCACCCCCACCACAGGTAGTGGTATCAGGGGGGCCTTTGTGGTGCCACCTGCCTTCCCACTGGCTTGGCAGGTTACACAGGAGCAACAAAACTCCTTGGTGTCTTCAGACATGTGGGGCCAGTGAAAGTGAGGGACAATTCTGTCCCAGGTCTTATTCTGGCCCAGGTGACCTGCTAGGGGAATATCATGGGCTAAGGTCAATAGAAAGCCCCTGAACTTCAGAGGTATAACCAACCTCCTGGTGGCACCAGGCTTGGGGTCTCTACACTCTGAGTACAAGAGTCCATCATCCCAATACACTTTATGGGGACCACTAGCATTCCCAGCAGCCTCAGCAGCAGCCTGCTGTCTGAGGGGTTCAAGAGAGGGGCAGCTCTGCTGCTCCTGGCTCAGATCTGCCCCGGAAGGGCCCCCTGTCCCCAAGAACTCAACCTGGTCAGGCTCAAGTTCCTCTGGGACAGTTCCTTCCTCAGGACTGAGATCATCCCCCTCAAGAGACTGATCTTCCTTCTGAGCCAAGGGGGAAGGCACTGCCTTAACCCTACTACTCCTCCTCTTGGATGGCACTTTGTCCATTGTTCCAGGATCCAAGGCCTGTTCAGTGTTAGACATTTTGCTCTGTGACCTGGTCACAGCAAACACATCTGCAGGGATCCCCAGCATTTCTGCATGGGTCCTGAGCTCCACTTCTGCCCAAGCTGAAGTTTCTAGATCATTGCCAAGCAAGCATTCGACTGGTAGGTTTGCACTCACCACAACCTTCTTAAGGCCAGTTACCCCTCCCCAGGAGAAGTTAACAACCGCCAGAGTATGGTCTGTTCTGACATTGCCAGCATTGGTCACTTGGTACATTTCACCAAGTATAATCTGCCCAGGATCCACAAGATCTTGTGTCACCATGGTGACACTTGCTCCTGTGTCCCTAAATGCCAAAGCCTCTTTTCCATTTATTAATGGCTGTTGCCTGTACTTGCCCAGATTACTGGGACTCACAGAGGAGGTCACATCCATGCCTCCATCACAGACTAGGACAGCCTGAGTGAGTTCTCTGACTAGGCCAGAGCTCATCTCATGACCCAGGGTCAACCCTACTAGACCCTTGGCTTGTGTACTCCCACCACCAATTGTAACTGCACTAGGGGGAACAGGTGCCTTAGGGGCATTGGTGGGGGCTGGAATAGAGTCTTTGGAGTTGGTGCAATCACTGGTCCCGTGTGTCTTTTGCTTACAGACTTTGCACCATGGTTTCTTTTGGCCTTTTCCCTTGTTAGACTGTGAATCCCCACCTGAAGAAGATTTTTGGGGGCCTTGTGAAGACTTCTGGTCGTTACCCTTCTCCCCACCCTTGTCAGAGTTCTTAGAATCTTGCTTCTTTGGGTCACCACCTTGGTTCTGTACCTTCTGCCTCACCCTGGTTCTGACCCATTTGTCTGCCTTCTTTCCCAATTCGTGGGGAGAGGTCAGATCAGAGTCCACCAGGTACTGATGCAACAGCTGATTTTGACAGTTATTAAGAATCTGCTCCCTCATGATAAGATTGTACAATCCTTTGAAGTCACATACCTTACTGCCTAGTAACCAACCTTCCAGAGCCTTAGCAGAACAATCAACAAAGTCCACCCAGTCCTGTGTCTGTGCCTTTTGGGTCTCTCTGAACTTTAACCTGTATTGTGCAGTGGTTAGGCCAAACCCATCTATCAGTGCACTCTTCAGGACTTGGTAATCATCAGCATCCTCTTCTCTTACAGTGAGGAGCTTGTCTCTACCTTTGTCTGCAAAGGAGAGCCATAAGATTGCTGCCCACTGCTCCTGGGGGACCCTTTGTACTTTACAGGCCCTTTCCAGTGCAGTTATCCATTTGTGGATGTCATCTCCACTGTGGTAGGGAGGGACAATCTTATTCAGGTTTCTATGGTCATAAGACCTTTCCCTATCTCTGGGGAAATTGCTGCCACCATGGGACTCTAGTCCCAACTTTTTTCTTTGTCTAAAAAGATCTAGGGACTCCCTGTCTATAGCCAACTGCTGTTTTCTGATCTCAAGCTGGGCTTGTTCATACTGAAGCAGTCTCTTTTTCCTTTCATGAGAGGATTCCCTCGTATGAGAGGAAACAGAGGTCCCTACTGAGGTGCTAAAGTGGTTAGATTCCCCTGAGGAAGATCTTGCCCTTCTAGGCACACTCACAACTCTTCCTGGTGGGACAAAGGGGAGGTCAGTCTGATCCTCCTCTTCCTCTGCAGGAGTAGCTGGATTGTCCAGGTCAAAGTCATTGTCACCTTCCTGGCCAGTTTCAGAGGGCAGGTCCTGGGCTGGTTCCTCCCTGGCCCCTTCCTCATCTTCTGCCCCACCCTCTCTGTTTACCCCATCAGACCCTAAGGGTCTTCTGAGATCATCTAACAGGAGTACCTCTATGAGGCGTTGGGTGTTGGCACTTTTGCCTGTCTTCAACTTCCTAGCAGTGCTTAATGCTCTCAATTCCAAGAATGGGAGATTATCATACTTGGAGGAAGAAGCCCATTGGCTTCTGGCAGGGACCCACTGGTTCCTGGCCCTGAAGACATTACTAGTGTGGTGTGGTGTATTGCACTACCTACTCTAGTGTGGCCTACTAAACTCTCTTGAGTTGTAGAAAGGGTGTGCTAGCCCTTAACACACAACTCTAAGTTCAGTAGAACTTACTGTATCCTAAGCTTGAATTATATGTACCTAAGGTACCTTTAGTGGTTTTCAGTTGATCAATTCAATTGAGATTATCTGGTAAAACAATAGCAAGCTGGAATCCCACACGCTGCACACCAATGTGAGAAGTTGGCCTGGTATATGCTGTCCACTAATTATAGTGGGCACCTTGCACCAGTCCAAACAACCCCTTATTGGAGATAGGTTAAAGACAACCTTTATTGAAAGCTATCCTAGTGGTAGCTATGGAGAGCAGCCTTCAGGCTAAGTCTTGAAGGAATGTAAAGCAGCTTGTTTTACCAGTCTATAATCTCTTGAGTGACCAAATGAAAGAGGACCACACCAGGTATATATTTAAAATATATGTATTTAGTCTTAAACACACCCCTCTAGTCTCTTTATGAGGCTAGAGTTCGAAGTACATAAGTTGCAAGTCAAATATCAACAGTAATAGCACAAATACACGTTTGAGCCCTAGGGGCGTACCAAACCATATACCAATAAAGTGGTATAAGAACCACGACTGAGCTAGACACAAGGCCTAGAGCCTGTAGAAGTGCTTGGACCACAAGGAACCACCCAAGGTAGTGACACAGGGGACCCACGGGGGACGCGTGCAGTGTTGAGAACACAGCCGCGAATCACCGTTAACTTCTATGGGGAAAGTCGCGGTTGGAGTTTTTAAAAGGAAAGGACACTTAGAGGAGGACGTGGAGCAAACCCCTTTAGAACTAGGTCGTTCTAGAGTCAATACCCACGGGAGCACCGGAGTACTCGAGTTACCTCACCCAGGGAAGCCGGGTGCATAGGTGTCTTTTGGTGTCGGGTTTCGTCGTCGTTTTCAATGGCGATCTGCTGCAGCAGTGCTGCTGGCGACCAAGTCGAAAGTGTCCGGGTGGATCCAAGGGTGGATCGAAGATCTGAAGAACCTGAAAGCAGAGGGGACAGAGTCTGGGTCACTAGCCAGTGACCAGGAGGGCGATGAGCAGATGCCCACCGATGTCGGGTGCTTCAGGTAGGTTGACGGTTGTCTTGACTCTTCAGCCACGAGGTCCAGGAGTCGTCGTCGATGGCCAGGAGCTGGATTCGAGCTGTTCCACAACGTCTGTCGATTGCTGCGGTGTCGGCGACCGGATTGGACCCAACAAGCCTTGGCAACGGCAAGTCACGTGGAAATGAAGAAAGGACGTTGATGCAGACCAGCAAGGTCTGGGGGACTCACCCAGCAAAGGTAAGTCAGGGCACCTCTGGAGCAACCAGGAAAGCCCAAGCAGAAGAAGAGTTGCCTTCGGGAGGGCCCACTAGCCAACGGACTAGCGACCGCAAAGGAGCCTCGAGTGGACGCACTTGGAGCTGGCTCACAGGACACTCGTGGAGTGGAGGCCAGTGATCTTTGGTGCAGTTGGTGCTGGAGGCAAGGGCTACTAGGAGCCCAAAGCACAACTTTATGGGAGACCAGGAAGAGGATGCACTTGCAAAAGTTCTTGGTGTCCAGGGATCATGGTTCCACGTTACCCACGAAAGCTACGTGCCTCAGCTTCGCTGGGGTCTCAGGGCAGCCTCGGGGAAGTCTGGAAATCCACGTCTGGTGATGCAAAGACTTCGGCGTCCTGCAGGAGCTTCAGTGATGCAGACTGGACAATTGCTTCTTTGGTGCTTGCCAAGCAGGGGAGTCACTCCTTGACCCCAAGGGAGATTCTTCAGTCCTCTAATCTTGTAGTAGAGCATCGAAGGTCCAGGATTCGGCTTCAGAGTTTCGTCCAGGGTAATCTAAAGTCCTAAGGACTGGGGTCCCATACTTATACCAAGTTAGGGGTTGGACATACTCTGGGGACCCACCTATGGGAGGGTCAGGGAAGAGGGGTGGTTACACCCATTCCCTTTGTCCAGTTTCACGCCAGAGCAGGGGCAGGTAGCCCCTGCAACCGGTTTGAACTGGGCTATGCACAGGGACACCAAATGTGCCCCCAGTGCAGGACTTCAAAGCACCAGAGAGTGCTCCCGCCCAGCCCCAATACACACTATCCTGTCTGGGGAGGTGGTTACACCTCCCTGTGACAGGAAACCTATTGTCCAGGCCTCCCCTGCTGGAGTTTTGGTCAGCAGCAGGAGGCCAGACCCGTGTCTGTGGCAGCGGCATCCATTTTGTGATGCCAGGGCTCTGTAAAGTTAATACCGGGTAGCCCGGTGTGTACATGTCTCTCCCTCTAGAAGGGTGGAATGCTACCCCCGCCGCCATAACTGGCGGGGGGGTAGTATTCCAAGATGTTTGACACCAAACACTACATGTTTTGGTGCAGCCAGTCCAAAGTTAGCATTGTACCGCGAGGATATAATGCACTTAAGAGTATATGGTCAGGCTGTACCACAAACAGCATTAGAGGAGGGACTCCGAATGCTGCAGAGGGGCTCTGCTCATGCAGGGGCTCCCTCTCACATAAAAACCAAGCACTCTGCCCTCAGGATTGGTAAGGCCTGCCATAGGAGTGACTTATAGGTTTATATGTGTGTGCAATAGTAGTGATATAGGTAGCCTATATCACAGTAAGAGGTGCATGCACCACCTTACCCAGGCTGCAGTAGCAGACCTGTGGTGTCATTTTGGCTGGCCTTCCAGGGGTGGCATAATACATGCTTCAGCCCCTGGCAGGCCTCTGGGGTACCTATGCCCTGGGTACATAGTATACCATATACTAGGGACTTATAAGGGCACTCAGATTCCAATCAAAGATGTACCTAAGGTACATGGAAACCATTTTAGAGAGGAAGCAGCTAGGCTGGGGTTCTGATTAGCAGGGCCCCAGCCAGACTAAAGTCGAAAAACAGTGAAACATCAGCAAAAAGTGGGGGTACCCATGTGAAGCAGATCCTACTCTCCTACACAATCCCCCCCAAACGCAGGGACATTAAACTAACCTTGACCAGTTAAGTCTTCTTGTTCTAAGTGGAAATACCTAGAGAGTCCATCTGCATTGACATGGTTACTCCCAGGTCTATGTTCCACTGTAAAGTCCATCCCCTGTAGGGAAATGGACCACCTAAGCAGTTTGGGGTTTTCACCCTTCATTTGTTTTAGCCATAAGAGGGGCTTATGGTCTGTTTGAACAAGGAAGTGAGTACCAAACAAGTATGGCCTCAACTTCTTCAGAGCCCAGACCACAGCGAAGGCCTCCCTCTCATTGGCTGACCAACGTTTCTCTCTAGGGGTCAGCCTTCTGCTAATAAAAGCTACTGGCTGATCCTGACCTTCATCATTCAATTGTGACAGTACAGCCCCTACCCCCAATTCAGATGCATCTGTTTGGACAATGAACTTCTTGGAGTAATCAGGACTCTGGAGAATGGGAGCAGTGCACATGGCCTGCTTCAGGTCATCAAATGCCTTTTGACAGCTAGCTGTCCACTGAACCTTTTTGGGCATTTTCTTGGAAGTTAAGTCATTCAGGGGTGTAACTATTGTTCCATACCCCTTGACAAATCTCCTATAGTGCCCAGTCAGGCCTAAGAAGGCTCTCACCTGAGTCTGGGTAGTTGGAGCAACCCAGTCCATGATGGTCTGGATTTTGCTCTGCAATGGTTGAACCTGGCCTCCACCCACAAGGTGGCCCAGGTACACAACCTGACTCTGCCCTATCTGGCACTTGGTGGCCTTGATAGTGAGGCCTGCCTTTTGCAGGGCCTCTAAAACATTCCTTAGGTGGACCAGGTGATCCTCCCAGGTGGAGCTAAAGACAGCAATATCATCAAGATAAGCTGCACTGTAGGCTTCCAGGCCTGTGAGAACTGTATTCACCAACCTTTGGAAAGTGGCAGGTGCATTCTTCAAACCAAAGGGCATTACCACAAATTGATAATGCCCACTAGGGGTTGAGAATGCTGTTTTTGGCTTTGCATCATCAGCTAGCCTGATCTGCCAGTAGCCAGCTGTTAGGTCAAATGTGCTTAAATACTTGGCTGAGGCCAAAGTGTCTATCAGCTCATCTGCCCTGGGTATTGGATGGGCATCAGTCCTAGTGACTGCATTGAGACCCCTGTAGTCCACACAAAACCTCATCTCTCTCTTACCACCACTGGTGTGAGGTTTTGGCACAAGGACCACTGGACTAGCCCAAGGGCTGTCTGAGGGTTCAATAACTCCCATATCCAACATTTTCTGGACTTCTGTCCTGATACAGTCCCTGACATGGTCAGGTTGCCTATAAATCTTATTTTTAATAGGCAGACTGTCCCCAGTGTCCACTTCATGAGTGCACCAGGTGGTCTTACTTGGAGTCAGAGAGAACATATGTCTGAACTGATTGAGCACCTGTCTGCAATCAGTTTGCTGCTGAGCAGTGAGGCTGCCTGACAAGGCTACACCATCCACTGACCCATTATCAGGGTTCTGTGAGAGCAGGTCAGGGAGTGGGTCACTCTCTTCCTCCTGTCCCTCATCAGTAGCCATGAGCAAGCCCATGTCTGCCCTTTCCACATATGGTTTCAATATGTTGACATGGAGAACCCTGTGGGGTCTCCTGGGTGTTCCTAGGTCTACCAAATAGGTAACCTCACCCTTCTGTTCAACAATGGTATGGGGTCCACTCCATTTGTCTTGGAGAGCTGCTGGGGCCACTGGCTCCAACACCCACACCTTCTGCCCTGGCTGGTAAACAGTCAGTACAGCCTTTTGATCATGCCAGGCTTTTGGAGTTCCTGGCTAGCCTCAAGGTTTTTAGTTGCCTTTTTCATGTATTCAGCCATCCGGGAGCGGAGACCAAGTACATAGTCCACTATGTCCTGCTTTGGGGGTTTGAGAGGTAACTCCCATCCTTCCTTCACCAAGCACAATGGACCCCTGACAGGGTGACCAAACAAAAGTTCAAAAGGGCTGTAGCCAACCCCTTTTGAGGCACCTCCCTGTATGCAAATAAAAGGCAGGGCAAGAGTATGTCCCATCTTTGCCTAAGCTTCTCTGGGAGCCCTTTAATCATGCCCTTCAAGGTTTTGTTGAATCTCTCAACTAAACCATTGCATTGTGGGTGATAGGGTGTGGTGAACTTGTAAGTCACTCCACACTCATTCCACATTCCTTTCAAGTATCCAGACATAAAGTTAGCACCCCTGTCTGATACAACCTCCTTAGGGAAGCCCACTCTTGAGAAAATTCCCAGGAGGGCTCTTGCCACCACAGGTGCTGTAGTGGTCCTAAGGGGAATAGCCTCTGGGTACCTAGTGGCATGGTCCACCACCACCAGGATAAACCTGTGCCCAGATGCTGTTTGGGGATCCATAGGTCCAACTATGTCAATCCCCACCCTCTCAAAGGGCACCCCCACCACAGGTAGTGGTATCAGGGGGCCTTTGTGGTGCCACCTGCCTTCCCACTGGCTTGGCAGGTTACACAGGAGCGACAAAACTCCTTGGTGTCTTCAGACATGTGGGGCCAGTGAAAGTGAGGGACAATTCTGTCCCAGGTCTTATTCTGGCCCAGGTGACCTGCTAGGGGAATATCATGGGCTAAGGTCAATAGGAAGCCCCTGAACTTCAGAGGTATAACCAACCTCCTGGTGGCACCAGGCTTGGGGTCTCTACACTCTGAGTACAAGAGTCCATCATCCCAATACACTTTATGGGGACCACTAGCATTCCCAGCAGCCTCAGCAGCAGCCTGCTGTCTGAGGGGTTCAAGAGAGGGGCAGCTCTGCTGCTCCTGGCTCAGATCTGCCCTGGAAGGGCCCCCTGTCCCCAAGAACTCAACCTGGTCAGGCTCAAGTTCCTCTGGGACAGTTCCTTCCTCAGGACTGAGATCATCCCCCTCAAGAGACTGATCTTCCTTCTGAGCCAAGGGGAAGGCACTGCCTTAACCCTACTACTCCTCCTCTTGGATGGCACTTTGTCCATTGTTCCAGGATCCAAGGCCTGTTCAGTGTTAGACATTTTGCTCTGTGACCTGGTCACAGCAAACACATCTGCAGGGATCCCCAGCATTTCTGCATGGGTCCTGAGCTCCACTTCTGCCCAAGCTGAAGTTTCTAGATCATTGCCAAGCAAGCATTCGACTGGTAGGTTTGCACTCACCACAACCTTCTTAAGGCCAGTTACCCCTCCCCAGGAGAAGTTAACAACCGCCAGAGTATGGTCTGTTCTGACATTGCTAGCATTGGTCACTTGGTACATTTCACCAAGTATAATCTGCCCAGGATCCACAAGATCTTGTGTCACCATGGTGACACTTGCTCCTGTGTCCCTAAATGCCAAAGCCTCTTTTCCATTTATTAATGGCTGTTGCCTGTACTTGCCCAGATTACTGGGACTCACAGAGGAGGTCACATCCATGCCTCCATCACAGACTAGGACAGCCTGAGTGAGTTCTCTGACTAGGCCAGAGCTCATCTCATGACCCAGGGTCAACCCTACTAGACCCTTGGCTTGTGTACTCCCACCACCAATTGTAACTGCACTAGGGGGAACAGGTGCCTTAGGGGCATTGGTGGGGGCTGGAATAGAGTCTTTGGAGTTGGTGCAATCACTGGTCCAGTGTGTCTTTTGCTTACAGACTTTGCACCATGGTTTCTTTTGGCCTTTTCCCTTGTTAGACTGTGAATCCCCACCTGAAGAAGATTTTGGGGGCCTTGTGAAGACTTCTGGTCTTTACCCTTCTCCCCACCCTTGTCAGAGTTCTTAGAATCTTGCTTCTTTGGGTCACCACCTTGGTTCTGTACCTTCTGCCTCACCCTGGTTCTGACCCATTTGTCTGCCTTCTTTCCCAATTCGTGGGGAGAGGTCAGATCAGAGTCCACCAGGTACTGATGCAACAGCTGATTTTGACAGTTATTAAGAATCTGCTCCCTCATGATAAGATTGTACAATCCTTTGAAGTCACATACCTTACTGCCTAGTAACCAACCTTCCAGAGCCTTAGCAGAACAATCAACAAAGTCCACCCAGTCCTGTGTCTGTGCCTTTTGGGTCTCTCTGAACTTTAACCTGTATTGTTCAGTGGTTAGGCCAAACCCATCTATCAGTGCACTCTTCAGGACTTGGTAATCATCAGCATCCTCTTCTCTTACAGTGAGGAGCTTGTCTCTACCTTTGTCTGCAAAGGAGAGCCATAAGATTGCTGCCCACTGCTCCTGGGGGACCCTTTGTACTTTACAGGCCCTTTCCAGTGCAGTTATCCATTTGTGGATGTCATCTCCACTCTGGTAGGGAGGGACAATCTTATTCAGGTTTCTATGGTCATAAGACCTTTCCCTATCTCTGGGGAAATTGCTGCCACCATGGGACTCTAGTCCCAACTTTTTCTTTGTCTAAAAAGATCTAGGGACTCCCTGTCTATAGCCAACTGCTGTTTTCTGATCTCAAGCTGGGCTTGTTCATACTGAAGCAGTCTCTTTTTCCTTTCATGAGAGGATTCCCTCGTATGAGAGGAAACAGAGGTCCCTACTGAGGTGCTAAAGTGGTTAGATTCCCCTGAGGAAGATCTTGCCCTTCTAGGCACACTCACAACTCTTCCTGGTGGGACAAAGGGGAGGTCAGTCTGATCCTCCTCTTCCTCTGCAGGAGTAGCTGGATTGTCCAGGTCAAAGTCATTGTCACCTTCCTGGCCAGTTTCAGAGGGCAGGTCCTGGGCTGGTTCCTCCCTGGCCCCTTCCTCATCTTCTGCCCCACCCTCTCTGTTTACCCCATCAGACCCTAAGGGTCTTCTGAGATCATCTAACAGGAGTACCTCTATGAGGCGTTGGGTGTTGGCACTTTTGCCTGTCTTCAACTTCCTAGCAGTGCTTAATGCTCTCAATTCCAAGAATGGGAGATTATCATACTTGGAGGGAAGAAGCCCATTGGCTTCTGGCAGGGACCCACTGGTTCCTGGCCCTGAAGACATTACTAGTGTGGTGTGGTGTATTGCACTACCTACTCTAGTGTGGCCTACTAAACTCTCTTGAGTTGTAGAAAGGGTGTGCTAGCCCTTAACACACAACTCTAAGTTCAGTAGAACTTACTGTATCCTAAGCTTGAATTATATGTACCTAAGGTACCTTTAGTGGTTTTCAGTTGATCAATTCAATTGAGATTATCTGGTAAAACAATAGCAAGCTGGAATCCCACACGCTGCACACCAATGTGAGAAGTTGGCCTGGTATATGCTGTCCACTAATTATAGTGGGCACCTTGCACCAGTCCAAACAACCCCTTATTGGAGATAGGTTAAAGACAACCTTTATTGAAAGCTATCCTAGTGGTAGCTATGGAGAGCAGCCTTCAGGCTAAGTCTTGAAGGAATGTAAAGCAGCTTGTTTTACCAGTCTATAATCTCTTGAGTGACCAAATGAAAGAGGACCACACCAGGTATATATTTAAAATATATGTATTTAGTCTTAAACACACCCCTCTAGTCTCTTTATGAGGCTAGAGTTCGAAGTACATAAGTTGCAAGTCAAATATCAACAGTATTAGCACAAATACACGTTTGAGCCCTAGGGCGTACCAAACCATATACCAATAAAGTGGTATAAGAACCACGACTGAGCTAGACACAAGGCCTAGAGCCTGTAGAAGTGCTTGGACCACAAGGAACCACCCAAGGTAGTGACACAGGGGACCCACGGGGGACGCGTGCAGTGTTGGAACACAGCCGCGAATCACCGTTAACTTCTATGGGGAAAGTCGCGGTTAGAGTTTTTAAAGGAAAGGACACTTAGAGGAGGACGTGGAGCAAACCCCTTTAGAACTAGGTCGTTCTAGAGTCAATACCCACGGGAGCACCGTAGTACTCGAGTTACCTCACCCAGGGAAGCCGGGTGCATAGGTGTCTTTCGGTGTCGGGTTTCGTCGTCGTTTTCAATGGCGATCTGCTGCAGCGGGCTGCTGGCGACCAAGTCGAAAGTGTCCGGGTGGATCCAAGGATGGATCGGAGATCTGAAGAACCTGAAAGCAGAGGGGACAGAGTCTGGGTCACTAGCCAGTGACCAGGAGGGCGATGAGCAGATGCCCACCGATGTCGGGTGCTTCAGGTAGGTTGACGGTCGTCTTGACTCTTCAGCCACGAGGTCCAGGAGGCGTCGACGATGGCCAGGAGCTGGATTCGAGCTGTTCCACAACGTCTGTCGATTGCTGCGGTGTCGGCGACCGGATTGGACCCAACAAGCCTTGGCAACGGCAAGTCACGTGGAAATGAAGAAAGGACGTTGATGCAGACCAGCAAGGTCTGGGGGACTCACCCAGCAAGGGTAAGTCAGGGCACCTCTGGAGCAACCAGGAAAGCCCAAGCAGAAGAAGAGTTGCCTTCGGGAGGGCCCACTAGCCAACGGACTAGCGACCGCAAAGGAGCCTCGAGTGGACGCACTTGGAGCTGGCTCACAGGACACTCGTGGAGTGGAGGCCAGTGATCTTCGGTGCAGTTGGTGCTGGAGGCAAGGGCTACTAGGAGCCCAAAGCACAACTTTATGGGAGACCAGGAAGAGGATGCACTTGCAAAAGTTCTTGGTGTCCAGGGATCATGGTTCCACGTTACCCACAAAAGCTACGTGCCTCAGCTTCGCTGGGGTCTCAGAGCAGCCTCGGGGAAGTCTGGAAATCCACCTCTGGTGATGCAAAGACTTCGGCGTCCGGCAGGAGCTTCAGTGATGCAGACTGGACAATTGCTTCTTTGGTGCTTGCCAAGCAGGGGAGTCACTCCTTGACCCCAAGGGAGATTCTTCAGTCCTCTAATCTTGTAGTAGAGCATCGAAGGTCCAGGATTCGGCTTCAGAGTTTCGTCCAGGGTAATCTAAAGTCCTAAGGACTGGGGTCCCATACTTATACCAAGTTAGGGGGTTGGACATACTCTGGGGACCCACCTATGGGAGGGTCAGGGAAGAGGGGTGGTTACACCCATTCCCTTTGTCCAGTTTCACGCCAGAGCAGGGGCAGGTAGCCCCTGCAACCGGTTTGAACTGGGCTATGCACAGGGACACCAAATGTGCCCCCAGTGCAGGACTTCAAAGCACCAGAGAGTGCTCCCGCCCAGCCCCAATACACACTATCCTGTCTGGGGAGGTGGTTACACCTCCCTGTGACAGGAAACCTATTGTCCAGGCCTCCCCTGCTGGAGTTTTGGTCAGCAGCAGGAGGCCAGACCCGTGTCTGTGGCAGCGGCATCCATTTTGTGATGCCAGGGCTCTGTAAAGTTAATACCGGGTAGCCCGGTGTGTACATGTCTCTCCCTCTAGAAGGGTGGAATGCTACCCCCACCGCCATAACTGGCGGGGGGGTAGTATTCCAAGATGTTTGACACCAAACACTACATGTTTTGGTGCAGCCAGTCCAAAGTTAGCATTGTACCGCGAGGATATAATGCACTTAAGAGTATATGGTCAGGCTGTACCACAAACAGCATCAGAGGAGGGACTCCGAATGCTGCAGAGGGGCTCTGCTCATGCAGGGGCTCCCTCTCACATAAAAACCAAGCACTCTGCCCTCAGGATTGGTAAGGCCTGCCATAGGAGTGACTTATAGGTTTATATGTGTGTGCAATAGTAGTGATATAGGTAGCCTATATCACAGTAAGGGGTGCATGCACCACCTTACCCAGGCTGCAGTAGCAGACCTGTGGTGTCATTTTGGCTGGCCTTCCAGGGGTGGCATAATACATGCTTCAGCCCCTGGCAGGCCTCTGGGGTACCTATGCCCTGGGTACATAGTATACCATATACTAGGGACTTATAAGGGCACTCCAGATTCCAATCAAAGATGTACCTAAGGTACATGGAAACCATTTTAGAGAGGAAGCAGCTAGGCTGGGGTTCTGATTAGCAGGGCCCCAGCCAGACTAAAGTCGAAAAACAGTGAAACATCAGCAAAAAGTGGGGGTACCCATGTGAAGCAGATCCTACTCTCCTACACAACCCCCCCCCCCCAAACGCAGGGACATTAAACTAACCTTGACCAGTTAAGTCTTCTTGTTCTAAGTGGAAATACCTAGAGAGTCCATCTGCATTGACATGGTTACTCCCAGGTCTATGTTCCACTGTAAAGTCCATCCCCTGTAGGGAAATGGACCACCTAAGCAGTTTGGGGTTTTCACCCTTCATTTGTTTTAGCCATAAGAGGGGCTTATGGTCTGTTTGAACAAGGAAGTGAGTACCAAACAAGTATGGCCTCAACTTCTTCAGAGCCCAGACCACAGCGAAGGCCTCCCTCTCATTGGCTGACCAACGTTTCTCTCTAGGGGTCAGCCTTCTGCTAATAAAAGCTACTGGCTGATCCTGACCTTCATCATTCAATTGTGACAGTACAGCCCCTACCCCCAATTCAGATGCATCTGTTTGGACAATGAACTTCTTGGAGTAATCAGGACTCTGGAGAATGGGAGCAGTGCACATGGCCTGCTTCAGGTCATCAAATGCCTTTTGACAGCTAGCTGTCCACTGAACCTTTTGGGCATTTTCTTGGAAGTTAAGTCATTCAGGGGTGTAACTATTGTTCCATACCCCTTGACAAATCTCCTATAGTGCCCAGTCAGGCCTAAGAAGGCTCTCACCTGAGTCTGGGTAGTTGGAGCAACCCAGTCCATGATGGTCTGGATTTTGCTCTGCAATGGTTGAACCTGGCCTCCACCCACAAGGTGGCCCAGGTACACAACCTGACTCTGCCCTATCTGGCACTTGGTGGCCTTGATAGTGAGGCCTGCCTTTTGCAGGGCCTCTAAAACATTCCTTAGGTGGACCAGGTGATCCTCCCAGGTGGAGCTAAAGACAGCAATATCATCAAGATAAGCTGCACTGTAGGCTTCCAGGCCTGTGAGAACTGTATTCACCAACCTTTGGAAAGTGGCAGGTGCATTCTTCAAACCAAAGGGCATTACCACAAATTGATAATGCCCACTAGGGGTTGAGAATGCTGTTTTTGGCTTTGCATCATCAGCTAGCCTGATCTGCCAGTAGCCAGCTGTTAGGTCAAATGTGCTTAAATACTTGGCTGAGGCCAAAGTGTCTATCAGCTCATCTGCCCTGGGTATTGGATGGGCATCAGTCCTAGTGACTGCATTGAGACCCCTGTAGTCCACACAAAACCTCATCTCTCTCTTACCACCACTGGTGTGAGGTTTTGGCACAAGGACCACTGGACTAGCCCAAGGGCTGTCTGAGGGTTCAATAACTCCCATATCCAACATTTTCTGGACTTCTGTCCTGATACAGTCCCTGACATGGTCAGGTTGCCTATAAATCTTATTTTTAATAGGCAGACTGTCCCCAGTGTCCACTTCATGAGTGCACCAGGTGGTCTTACTTGGAGTCAGAGAGAACATATGTCTGAACTGATTGAGCACCTGTCTGCAATCAGTTTGCTGCTGAGCAGTGAGGCTGCCTGACAAGGCTACACCATCCACTGACCCATTATCAGGGTTCTGTGAGAGCAGGTCACTCTCTTCCTCCTGTCCCTCATCAGTAGCCATGAGCAAGCCCATGTCTGCCCTTTCCACATATGGTTTCAATATGTTGACATGGAGAACCCTGTGGGGTCTCCTGGGTGTTCCTAGGTCTACCAAATAGGTAACCTCACCCTTCTGTTCAACAATGGTATGGGGTCCACTCCATTTGTCTTGGAGAGCTGCTGGGGCCACTGGCTCCAACACCCACACCTTCTGCCCTGGCTGGTAAACAGTCAGTACAGCCTTTTGATCATGCCAGGCTTTTTGGAGTTCCTGGCTAGCCTCAAGGTTTTTAGTTGCCTTTTTCATGTATTCAGCCATCCGGGAGCGGAGACCAAGTACATAGTCCACTATGTCCTGCTTTGGGGGTTTGAGAGGTAACTCCCATCCTTCCTTCACCAAGCACAATGGACCCCTGACAGGGTGACCAAACAAAAGTTCAAAAGGGCTGTAGCCAACCCCCTTTTGAGGCACCTCCCTGTATGCAAATAAAAGGCAGGGCAAGAGTATGTCCCATCTTTGCCTAAGCTTCTCTGGGAGCCCTTTAATCATGCCCTTCAAGGTTTTGTTG
Source organism: Calotriton arnoldi (assembly GCA_963921515.1). NCBI lineage: Eukaryota > Metazoa > Chordata > Amphibia > Caudata > Salamandridae > Calotriton > Calotriton arnoldi. The sequence goes on from CAWUFW010018595.1 coordinate 184,923, forward strand.
AATCTCTCAACTAAACCATTGCATTGTTTGTGATAGGGTGTGGTGAACTTGTAAGTCACTCCACACTCCTTCCACATTGCTTTCAAGTATCCAGACATAAAGTTAGCACCCCTGTCTGATACAACCTCCTTAGGGAAGCCCACTCTTGAGAAAATTCCCAGGAGGGCTCTTGCCACCACAGGTGCTGTAGTGGTCCTAAGGGGAATAGCCTCTGGGTACCTAGTGGCATGGTCCACCACCACCAGGATAAACCTGTGCCCAGATGCTGTTTGGGGATCCATAGGTCCAACTATGTCAATCCCCACCCTCTCAAAGGGCACCCCCACCACAGGTAGTGGTATCAGGGGGCCTTTGTGGTGCCACCTGCCTTCCCACTGGCTTGGCAGGTTACACAGGAGCGACAAAACTCCTTGGTGTCTTCAGACATGTGGGGCCAGTGAAAGTGAGGGACAATTCTGTCCCAGGTCTTATTCTGGCCCAGGTGACCTGCTAGGGGAATATCATGGGCTAAGGTCAATAGAAAGCCCCTGAACTTCAGAGGTATAACCAACCTCCTGGTGGCACCAGGCTTGGGGTCTCTACACTCTGAGTACAAGAGTCCATCATCCCAATACACTTTATGGGGACCACTAGCATTCCCAGCAGCCTCAGCAGCAGCCTGCTGTCTGAGGGGTTCAAGAGAGGGGCAGCTCTGCTGCTCCTGGCTCAGATCTGCCCTGGAAGGGCCCCTGTCCCCAAGAACTCAACCTGGTCAGGCTCAAGTTCCTCTGGGACAGTTCCTTCCTCAGGACTGAGATCATCCCCCTCAAGAGACTGATCTTCCTTCTGAGCCAAGGGGAAGGCACTGCCTTAACCCTACTACTCCTCCTCTTGGATGGCACTTTGTCCATTGTTCCAGGATCCACGGCCTGTTCAGTGTTAGACATTTTGCTCTGTGACCTGGTCACAGCAAACAAATCTGCAGGGATCCCCAGCATTTCTGCATGGGTCCTGAGCTCCACTTCTGCCCAAGCTGAAGTTTCTAGATCATTGCCAAGCAAGCATTCGACTGGTAGGTTTGCACTCACCACAACCTTCTTAAGGCCAGTTACCCCTCCCCAGGAGAAGTTAACAACCGCCAGAGTATGGTCTGTTCTGACATTGCTAGCATTGGTCACTTGGTACATTTCACCAAGTATAATCTGCCCAGGATCCACAAGATCTTGTGTCACCATGGTGACACTTGCTCCTGTGTCCCTAAATGCCAAAGCCTCTTTTCCATTTATTAATGGCTGTTGCCTGTACTTGCCCAGATTACTGGGACTCACAGAGGAGGTCACATCCATGCCTCCATCACAGACTAGAACAGCCTGAGTGAGTTCTCTGACTAGGCCAGAGCTCATCTCATGACCCAGGGTCAACCCTACTAGACCCTTGGCTTGTGTACTCCCACCACCAATTGTAACTGCACTAGGGGGAACAGGTGCCTTAGGGGCATTGGTGGGGGCTGGAATAGAGTCTTTGGAGTTGGTGCAATCACTGGTCCAGTGTGTCTTTTGCTTACAGACTTTGCACCATGGTTTCTTTTGGCCTTTTCCCTTGTTAGACTGTGAATCCCCACCTGAAGAAGATTTTTGGGGGCCTTGTGAAGACTTCTGGTCTTTACCCTTCTCCCCACCCTTGTCAGAGTTCTTAGAATCTTGCTTCTTTGGGTCACCACCTTGGTTCTGTACCTTCTGCCTCACCCTGGTTCTGACCCATTTGTCTGCCTTCTTTCCCAATTCGTGGGGAGAGGTCAGATCAGAGTCCACCAGGTACTGATGCAACAGCTGATTTTGACAGTTATTAAGAATCTGCTCCCTCATGATAAGATTGTACAATCCTTTGAAGTCACAGACCTTACTGCCTAGTAACCAACCTTCCAGAGCCTTAGCAGAACAATCAACAAAGTCCACCCAGTCCTGTGTCTGTGCCTTTTGGGTCTCTCTGAACTTTAACCTGTATTGTTCAGTGGTTAGGCCAAACCCATCTATCAGTGCACTCTTCAGGACTTGGTAATCATCAGCATCCTCTTCTCTTACAGTGAGGAGCTTGTCTCTACCTTTGTTTGCAAAGGAGAGCCATAAGATTGCTGCCCACTGCTCCTGGGGGACCCTTTGTACTTTACAGGCCCTTTCCAGTGCAGTTATCCATTTGTGGATGTCATCTCCACTCTGGTAGGGAGGGACAATCTTATTCAGGTTTCTATGGTCATAAGACCTTTCCCTATCTCTGGGGAAATTGCTGCCACCATGGGACTCTAGTCCCAACTTTTTTCTTTGTCTAAAAAGATCTAGGGACTCCCTGTCTAGAGCCAACTGCTGTTTTCTGATCTCAAGCTGGGCTTGTTCATACTGAAGCAGTCTCTTTTTCCTTTCATGAGAGGATTCCCTCGTATGAGAGGAAACAGAGGTCCCTACTGAGGTGCTAAAGTGGTTAGATTCCACTGAGGAAGATCTTGCCCTTCTAGGCACACTCACAACTCTTCCTGGTGGGACAAAGGGGAGGTCAGTCTGATCCTCCTCTTCCTCTGCAGGAGTAGCTGGATTGTCCAGGTCAAAGTCATTGTCACCTTCCTGGCCAGTTTCAGAGGGCAGGTCCTGGGCTGGTTCCTCCCTGGCCCCTTCCTCATCTTCTGCCCCACCCTCTCTGTTTACCCCATCAGACCCTAAGGGTCTTCTGAGATCATCTAACAGGAGTACCTCTATGAGGCGTTGGGTGTTGGCACTTTTGCCTGTCTTCAACTTCCTAGCAGTGCTTAATGCTCTCAATTCCAAGAATGGGAGATTATCATACTTGGAGGGAAGAAGCCCATTGGCTTCTGGCAGGGACCCACTGGTTCCTGGCCCTGAAGACATTACTAGTGTGGTGTGGTGTATTGCACTACCTACTCTAGTGTGGCCTACTAAACTCTCTTGAGTTGTAGAAAGGGTGTGCTAGCCCTTAACACACAACTGTAAGTTCAGTAGAACTTACTGTATCCTAAGCTTGAATTATATGTACCTAAGGTACCTTTAGTGGTTTTCAGTTGATCAATTCAATTGAGATTATCTGGTAAAACAATAGCAAGCTGGAATCCCACACGCTGCACACCAATGTGAGAAGTTGGCCTGGTGTATGCTGTCCACTAATTATAGTGGGCACCTTGCACCAGTCCAAACAACCCCTTATTGGAGATAGGTTAAAGACAACCTTTATTGAAAGCTATCCTAGTGGTAGCTATGGAGAGCAGCCTTCAGGCTAAGTCTTGAAGGAATGTAAAGCAGCTTGTTTTACCAGTCTATAATCTCTTGAGTGACCAAATGAAAGAGGACCACACCAGGTATATATTTAAAATATATGTATTTAGTCTTAAACACACCCCTCTAGTCTCTTTATGAGGCTAGAGTTCGAAGTACATAAGTTGCAAGTCAAATATCAACAGTATTAGCACAAATACACGTTTGAGCCCTAGGGGCGTACCAAACCATATACCAATAAAGTGGTATAAGAACCACGACTGAGCTAGACACAAGGCCTAGAGCCTGTAAAAGTGCTTGGACCACAAGGAACCACCCAAGGTAGTGACACAGGGGACCCACGGGGGACGCGTGCAGTGTTGGAACACAGCCGCGAATCACCGTTAACTTCTATGGGGAAAGTCGCGGTTAGGTTTTTAAAAGGAAAGGACACTTAGAGGAGGACGTGGAGCAAACCCCTTTAGAACTAGGTCGTTCTAGAGTCAATACCCAGGGGAGCACCGTAGTACTCGAGTTACCTCACCCAGGGAAGCCGGGTGCATAGGTGTCTTTTGGTGTCGGGTTTCGTCGTCGTTTTCAATGGCGATCTGCTGCAGCGGGCTGCTGGCGACCAAGTCGAAAGTGTCCGGGTGGATCCAAGGGTGGATCGAAGATCTGAAGAACCTGAAAGCAGAGGGGACAGAGTCTGGGTCACTAGCCAGTGACCAGGAGGGCGATGAGCAGATGCCCACCGATGTCGGGTGCTTCAGGTAGGTTGACGGTCGTCTTGACTCTTCAGCCACGAAGTCCAGGAGGTGTCGACGATGGCCAGGAGCTGGATTCGAGCTGTTCCACAACGTCTGTCGATTGCTGCGGTGTCGGCGACCGGATTGGACCCAACAAGCCTTGGCAACGGCAAGTCACGTGGAAATGAAGAAAGGACGTTGATGCAGACCAGCAAGGTCTGGGGGACTCACCCAGCAAGGGTAAGTCAGGGCACCTCTGGAGCAACCAGGAAAGCCCAAGCAGAAGAAGAGTTGCCTTCGGGAGGGCCCACTAGCCAACGGACTAGCGACCGCAAAGGAGCCTCGAGTGGACGCACTTGGAGCTGGCTCAAAGGACACTCGTGGAGTGGAGGCCAGTGATCTTCGGTGCAGTTGGTGCTGGAGGCAAGGGCTACTCGGAGCCCAAAGCACATCTTTGTGGGAGACCAGGAAGAGGATGCACTTGCAAAAGTTCTTGGTGTCCAGGGGTCACGGTTCCACGTTACCCACGACAGCTACGTGCCTCAGCTTCACTGGGGTCTCAGGGCAGCCTCGGGGAAGTCTGGAAATCCACCTCTGGTGATGCAAAGACTTCGGCGTCCGGCAGGAGCTTCAGTGATGCAGACTGGACAATTGCTTCTTTGGTGCCTGCCAAGCAGGGGAGTCACTCCTTGACCCCAAGGGTGATTCTTCAGTCCTCTAATCTTGTAGTAGAGCGTCGAAGGTCCAGGATTCGGCTTCAGAGTTTCGTCCAGGGTAATCTAAAGTCCTAAGGACTGGGGTCCCATACTTATACCAAGTTAGGGGGTTGGACATACTCTGGGGACCCACCTAAGGGAGGGTCAGGGAAGAGGGGTGGTTACACCCATTCCCTTTGTCCAGTTTCGCGCCAGAGCAGGGGCAGGTAGCCCCTGCAACCAGTTTGAACTGGGCTTTGCACAGGGACACCAAATGTGCCCCCAGTGCAGGACTTCAAAGCACCAGAGAGTGCTCCCGCCCAGCCCCAATACACACTATCCTGTCTGGGGAGGTGGTTACACCTCCCTGTGACAGGAAACCTATTGTCCAGGCCTCCCCTGCCGGAGTTTCGGTCAGCAGCAGGAGGCCAGACCCGTGTCTGTGGCAGCGGCATCCATTTTGTGATGCCAGGGCTCTGTAAAGTTAATACCGAGTAGCCCGGTGTGTACATGTCTCTCCCTCTAGAAGGGTGGAATGCTACCCCCACCACCATAACTGGCGGGGTGGTAGTATTCCAAGATGTTTGACACCAAACACTACATGTTTTGGTGCAGCCAGTCCAAAGTTAGCATTGTACCGCGAGGATATAATGCACTTAAGAGTATATGGTCAGGCTGTACCACAAACAGCATCAGAGGAGGGACTCCGAACGCTGCAGAGGGGCTCTGCTCATGCAGGGGCTCCCTCTCACATAAAACCAAGCACTCTGCCCTCAGGATTGGTAAGGCCTGCCATAGGAGTGACTTATAGGTTTATATGTGTGTGCAATGGTAGTGATATAGGTAGCCTATATCACAGTAAGGGGTGCATGCACCACCTTACCCAGGCTGCAGTAGCAGACCTGTGGTGTCATTTTGGCTGGCCTTCCAGGGGTGGCATAATACATGCTTCAGCCCCTGGCAGGCCTCTGGGGTACCTATGCCCTGGGTACATAGTATACCATATACTAGGGACTTATAAGGGCACTCCAGATTCCAATCAAAGATGTACCTAAGGTACATGGAAACCATTTTAGAGAGGAAGCAGCTAGGCTGGGGTTCTGATTAGCAGGGCCCCAGCCAGACTAAAGTCGAAAAACAGTGAAGCATCAGCAAAAAGTGGGGGTACCCTTGTGAAGCAGATCCTACTCTCCTACACCGACAGCGCTAGTAGATTAAGGGCCAAATAAAGTGAAGTGTTTTAAGATTGCAAAATCTACTATTTTCCATATTACAGTTTTCGTGACTGCAAATCTAAGCCGCAATGTACAAAAAGTACTTTGTGAGTCACAATTTTTTCCCCAACTTTCAAACTACACTTTACTACTCATGATCAATAATGGCGATTTGCACCTTCTATGTGTGCTGAATAATGAAGCACACATGGAAAGAGCAAAAAAACGAGGAGAAATTAATAATTTCTCCTTGTTGCGCAATTCTAACGCCTGGTATTCCATGGCATTCGTTTTTGGCTCTGCCTCAGCCTTGTGAATCTGAGACAGCTTCAAAAATCAATGGGTGTTGCGGTGGAACGCCCACAGCAACACCCATTGCACGCTCTTTTGCCGCAGAGGACTGTGGCAGAAAGAGGCATATTTACAAGGTGGTGCTAAGCCATGCAAAGTGGCTTAGTGCCACCTTGTAAATATGGAAAATAGCGCTGCGCCACCGGAGCATAAAAAAAATGATGCTCCGGTGGCTCTCAGGGCTTGAGATTCTTCTTTCTCTATGCTGCCAAAAATAAACACAGGAAAGGGTCACCCTCAGGCTCAAAGACCGATATTGGCGTAGCTAGCCCCAGCATCTCCTTTTTTGATTACTTTCTATTTTTCTATCTGTTTTATTATTTAACCACCAAGAAAAACAAAATACAATATTTTCAACAGTCACACATATAAATTGAAGAAATGATCAGTCCTTGTGAAATACTCTACAGTAATGATATATTTTACATTCCACAGCATTTCATAAAACTTTGTAGAGTAGAATATGTATTTCCATCCGTGAACAATTTGTGACCGGGTCCAAAATTGGCAGAAAAATACAAATATTTTTAACTTTATCAATCTAAAAACCCTTGCATACTACCTAATAGTAATGCTTCGTTAAAGCCTTTGGGTGTGGAATTTATCAGGTGTGATAATCAGCATCTATTGTGAATATTTTCCTAGTAATATGCAGATTTTGGTCCACATGCCTTGATAAATGCTGGGCCTTTTGCCCCTTCAAATTCCAGCAGGTTTGGCCTGAAAAGATTTAAGGCACGGTGTGAGAAGTTGGCCTGGTATATGCTGTTCACTAGTTAAAGTGGACACCTTGCACCAGTACAATTCGACTCTTATGGTAGGTAGGTTTAAGACAACCTTTATAGAAAGCTATCCTAGTGGTAGCTGTGGAGAGCAGCCTTCAGGCTAAGTCTTGGAGGAATGTAAAGCAGCTTGTTTTACCACACAATCTCTTGAATCACCAAATGAAAAGACACCACACAGGTATATATATCAAATATATATGTATTTATTACTAAACAACTCTCTACTAATCTCTTGTGAGATTAGAAGACAGGAACATATGCATAAATCAACGTTTCACAATAAATTAAGCACAAATATGGCTGGGGCCCTAGGGGCGTACCAGACCATATACTAAAAAAGAGACTTAAGAACAACGACTTGCAAGGGGACAAGGCCCAGGGCCTTCAGAAGTGTTGGGGCCTCACGAAACCACCCAAGGCAGGTAAGTAAAGGACCCACGGGGGACGCGTGCAGTGAGTGAACACAGGCGCGGATCGCCGTAGACTTCAATGGGGCAAGTCACCGTTGGAAATTAAGAGTTTAAGGGCACTTCGGGAGTAGCTACAAGCAAGTCACTTACAGGGTAAGTAGTTCTAGGGCCAACACCCACAGGAGCACCGTACTGCTGGAGTTACCTCACCCAGGGAAGCCGGGTGCATAGGTGTCCTTTGGTGTCGGGTCGCGGCGTAGTTTTCAATGGGAGCCAAAGAGGACTTGCTGCTTGTGAAGACAGGAGAAGTGTCCGGTGGAATCCAAGCCTGGATTCGGAAGAAGGAAGACCTGAAAGCAGAGGGGACAGTGTTCAAAGTCACTGGGCAGTGACCCGGGGCAAGGAAGATGAATGCCCACCGTCGTCGACAGATTCAGGTCGTTCATGGGTGTCTTGACTCTTCGGCCACGAGGTCCAGGAGGTGTGGAGGATGACCAGGAGCTGGATTCGGTGTGTGCCACAAAGTCTTCAGCTGACTGCGGTGTCGGCGATCCGATTGGAGCCAACAAGCCTTGGTAGCAGCAAGTCTTGTGGAAAACGTAAAAAGTCAATGGTGCAGACCAGCAAGGTCTGGGAAACTCACCCAGCAACGGTAAGTCAGGGCAGGCCTGGAGCAACCAGGGGAGCCCTTTGGTTCTGTAGAAAAGTCTTGAGGGGACCCACAAGCCAGCTGGCAAGGGATCGTAAAGACACCTTGGGAGGATTCCTTCAACAGGGGCCCACGGTCACTCGGGATGGGGTAGGCCTCTGATCTTCGGAGGGATTCCTGCTAGAGGCTGGGACCACACGTGGTCCAAAGCACAGGTTCGTAGAACGTCGTGAAAGGGTTGCACTCGACAATAGTGTACGGTACCCAGGGACTATGGTTCCTCGTCACTCATGGGGTCCACTGGCCTCAGCTTCGCTGGGGACTCACGATTGCCTTGGAGAAGTCAGGAAATCTTCATCTTGGGCTGCAGGGACCTCGGGCTCCGGCGGGAGCGGTGTAGTTTGTGACCGTCGTTTCAGTTTTTGGTGCCTGCCAAGCAGGGGAGTCACTCCTTGACTCCAAGGGAGATTCTTCAGTCTTCCAGAGGTAGTGGAACATCGAAGGGCCAGGATTCTTCTTCAGAGTATCATCCAGGGATATCTAGTTTGCAAGTTCAAGGGTTCCCTACCTTATACTAAAAAGGAAGGGAGGGACTAGCTCTAAGACCCCACCTATGGGAGGGTCAGGGGAGTGGATGGCTACACCCACTTCCCTTTGTCCAGTTTCGTGCCAGAGCAGGGGCAGGTAGCCCCTGAGCCGGTTTGAACCTTTTGCTCCCCCAGTGCAGGACTTCAAAGCACTCTAGGAGTGCACCCACCCAGCCCCAATACACTAAACCCTGTCTGGGAGGTGGTCTCACCTCCCTGGGACAGGATACCTATTGTTGGGCTTCCTCCACTGCGAGTTTCGGTCATCAGCAGGAGGGCAGCCCCGTGTCTGTGACTGGTGGCATCCATTTTGTGATGCCAGGGCTCTTCAGGATTCTACCGCGTTTGCACAGTAGGTACATGTCTATCCCTCTAGAAGGGGGGAATGCTACCCCCGCCGCCAGAACTGGCAGGGGGGTAGTATTCCAAGATGTTTGACACCAAACACGACATGTTTCTGTGCAGCCATCCCAACGTTAGCATTTAACGCGAGGTTATAATGCGCTTAAGAGTATATGGTCAGGCTGCACTACAAACAGCATCAGAGAGGGGTCTCCGAATGCTGCAGAGGGGCTCTGCTCATGCAGGGGCACCCTCTCACATAGGAATGATAACAGGCCCTGAGCACACACATAAAAGTTTTACAACACACAGTAAACGAAGTATGCGAAGGATGACAGGAGAAACGTTCTTCCGATATTCCTTTAATAAGGTGTGAATTCATATGCCAGCCAACACGTGTTTCGTCACTGGGTGTGTAACCCTTGACTTCTTCAGGGCTGGAATTACATGAAATGGCTGTTGTCACAAAGGGTTTGCATAAAAGGCATGGTCAACATAACATGTCTAACCAATACGTGGACATGGTAGATAGAGTGATTAAGACTCATCATTGGGTGGGAATGTGTACCACATCAAAGCAACGGAAGAGGGAAGGAAAATGAGTTATGTGACATCCAAAATGGTGTCATGCACGGCATTCAAACGTGAAATTTTGTGCTGTCGTCTGCATGCAGAATGTAATGCGCATTCAAACGGCATGTGTCCAGTAAATGTGTCAATTAATTTTCCGACCTCGGTGTGCTATAGTGAACGATAAAACATCGAAACATGAGAAAATAAATCTAATAATGTTGGTGACGTCCAATGAAAGGTGAGTGGTTGAGAAATGTAGAAGGGGTTACGATTCGTCCCAGCATTCGTGCAGTGAAATCGTGATAAAAGTATATCGTAAGTACTAGAAATATCATAATTGAACGTTTAATGCCTACCTCAAACGTAAATGTAGGACTTTGGACCTATGGGTATAAATTGATAGCACAATTAGGCTATACTATTCGCACCAATATAACGTGCAAAAAGTGCTCGTTAGTGGTTGAAAACAAAATAGTGTGTCGATCATATATTCTCCTCTCACCTTACGACTGGTGATAATTCCGACCCAGCTGGTCCACAAAGTTTCATCCAAACCGTCAATAAATCCTTTCTTTATCACTATGAAGACTGTATAATGAAAGTTTCTATGAATGTACCGTTCAAACGGAAGTATACCAATTGTATGAATAAACACGAGTCTGAATATCTGTCCCAAGGAAAATTCTCACGGCTTACCTTAGAATTAAGGTGTATTAACAGCGTATAAGTAATCCCCTCGGTATATTTATTTTAATGACACGTCTTCATCATTTTGAAGTCCTGTATGCTGAAAACGCGGTGTCAATTACCGCAAATCCACTAAAAGTAAATCAGAATAAAAGGGGAACGTCACTCAACTGACCTAGTTATATCGCCAAGCAGAGTTTCAAACAAAACACCTACAGCAAGTTGCTGCATTCAGTATAAAACAAGCTTACCTGAAGGCGAGTACACCCGTGGCTTATGCTCCGGCACCGAGTAAACCGGAGAACAAGGAGTCTGAAAACGGAAGCAGTATTTAAGCTTCTGGTTCTGCGCCGTGACTAGACCGCTAACCCCTGGTACTCGAGTGAAGTGCAGAGTGAGAAATGTGAACGGCGCATGTGTGTTCTCCGCCTAGCCCACCTTCATTTTAGATAGTGTTCAATGTTAAAGCAAGCAACGGGGCTCCAAACCGGAGTTGAAAGTCACAAGCACCTATGTTTGGAATAGTAATTGTTTCGTATGATATCCATGCTCGGTAATTGAAATGGCAAAAGAATTACAATTCATACACTGTGCAAAAATGTCTAACAGAAAAACGACAACAGCTTGACATGAAATTGTCTCTGTTGTGTACAATATAAAATCACCCGAAAATTCAGGCAAACGAGACTGAGAGGTCTACACCATAAGTGATACATGTTTAACAGCACAATTTGATACGTCATACATTCCTGGGCACAAAAAGCAAACGTTTAGGCATTAAATTTGAATAGTGTACAAAATGACATCATAACCCAAATTTCTTAAAGCAACAAACAGTTAAAATGCCTTCATGTTTTTGAACATGGAAAACATAAAGCTCATGCAAGATGGTAGATGTTAACCAACAGGCTAACGCAAAAGGTTAGAAAACAAAATCTAAGTCTATACAGATTGTTAATCTCCCAAGAAATAGTGCATTTCCCGATCACTATTGAAACCATGTTCATAGGTTCTAAGACGCATAATCCAAAAGGCCTCAGACCGTCTAAGACGTAGTTCTCTGTTCCCTCCGCTTGGACTCAGTGTGGTGATGTCAATCCCATAGAAGAGGAAACTTTTATGTGTGCCTTGAGAGGGACACTCCCATATATGTGTAGCCATGGGATATCTAGGATCCTGATGTTTAAGGGCTCTGACGTGTTCTCCAATCCTCTCTCTGAGTGTCTTATAGTACTGCCCACATATTTTCCACCACATGTGCACTCAAGGACGTAAACCACGTACTTGGTATTACAGTTGATGTTATATCTAATATCATAAGTTCTGTCAGGGCCAGTGAAGCTCCTCTTGCGATCGGCGGCCCACCTGCAAATGCCACAAGAGCCGCATTTGTAGAAGCCCAGAGAGCGCAAATGAAGCCATGTTTCATTAGTAAGTGGTCTTGGATAGCTTGGACTTAGTCTAGTTCTGAGCGTCTTGCCCCTTCTGTAGGTGATTTGTGGATACCTGTTGATGTGTTGGGCTAGTGCTGTATCATTGGTCAGTAGTTTCCAGTGTTTATTCAAACTCTTGGACAGTGCCCCACTTAGGTCATTAAAATCTGTGATTAATCTTACTGTGTTAGTATCTGTCCTGCGGATTTTATCACGTATGGTCTCTTCTCGGCATGTGTGTCTAATTCTAGTGGCAGCTTTGGTCAAATTTGCATGTGTATATCCTCTGTTCTTAAACCTAGATTGCATCGCTGAAAGGCAATTTTCAAAATCATATTCACCACTACAGTTGCGTCTGGCTCTAGTGAACTCCCCATAGGGAATCGCATGGATCTGATGGGGTGGATGTGCACTATGAGCATGAAGAATAGAGTTACATGCAGTATCCTTACGGAAGATACGCGTCTGAATGGTATTTTCACTGATGAAAATTTCTATATCTAGAAAAGTGATCTTCGTTTTGCTATTGAGAAATGTGAAGCGCATGTCATAAGTGTTGGAATTTAAATAGGTACAAAAATCATCTAGTTTGTCTTGTGGACCTGCCCAAATCAAAAGACAGTCGTCAATGTATCGACCCCAGAAAAGAATTGAATCGTTGAAGCGGCTACCTTTCTCACCCCAGATCCAGTCTTATTCTAAGCGGCCCATAAAAAGGTTCGCAAAACTGGGAGAAAATGTGGAACCCATGGCTACACCACTTTTCTGTCTATACCAGTCTTTCTCAAACAAAAAAACATTGTTGCTAAGAATCAAGTCCATCATCTTAAGTAACATAGTAGTGTGTTGCCATTGTGATGCCGGTCTTTTGTTTAAAAAATGCGAGATAGCTTTCATACCTAAATCTGGTTTAATGCTTGTATATGGCGAGATCACGTCTAAAGTCACCAGTGTCATGCTGTCTTCCCAGGTGAAATCAGATAACATGTTGAGTATATGCTTGGTGTCTCGTATATAGGATGGCAGATTTTGGACCAGGGGTCTGAGAAAAAGATCTACATATTCCGCTAAACGTTCTGTAGGGCCTCCTATCCCTGATACTATTGGTCTCCCAGGGGGAAAGGTAAGTGCTTGTGAACCTTTGGAAGTGTGTAAAGACATGGGTAATGTGGTCGGTGAACTCTCATGTATGTATATTCCTCATCGTTAATAAGGCCCTCTTCATGCCAAGTCATGAGGTTTCTATTAATCACAATAGTTAAAGGGCCAATAGGATTATGTGTGAGAAGTTCATAGCATTCTATATCCTGTAGTTGTGTCAAAATCTCATTGTTGTAATCCTCCCTGTTCATCACGACCACATTCCCCCTTTGTCGGCCTCTCTAATGATTATTCCACTGTCATTGGATAATACCTTAAGAGCACTTCTTTCTCCTGGACGGAGGTTATCCCGATGTTGTATTTTGTTCTTGATTCTCTTTTTCTCAAATTTGTCTAAATCGTCTAGTACCAATTTATAAAACATGTCTATGGTGTTGCCACTAGTAAGAATAGGTGTCCATCTAGATTTAGATTTCAAGCCACTGTCCATACTGAGATCTGTGTGTACATCCAGCTCCCTTAATAAGGTCTCCATGTGAAGTGGTGTATCTTCAGTTTCTGTCAGGGATAGAAGTAGATGAGTGTCATGTACATCTTGGAAGCTTAACACATCAGAAAGCGAGCCAGTAGAAATATTTACAGTATTTTTATTGGGTATCGCATTAGTGCTGAAAAACTTTTTCAATTTCAAGTTCCTAACAAATTTGAACAAATCAATTTTTATGTTACATAGATCTCCCTCATCTTTTGGGTTAAAGCTTAAACCTTTTTCAAGAAGAGTTATCATATCGTGATTAAGTGTCAAAGAGGATAGGTTAATGACCTCTACCCCTTCCTCAGTATTAGGCATCAGTTCTTGTTGTTGCCTGATCTCAGTTTGTTTTTGTAATCTATTCTTCCCTGATCTCTTTCCTCTGCGGGTTTTGTGTTTGTGCGTCTGGGTTGTGTCCTGTTGCCCTTTCGTATCCTTTGTACTTCTTGTAAAAAGCGGAGGAAACTGCCTGTCTACTATCTGTAGAGATGCTAGCGTTTTCAATTTCACCGTCACTAGATAATGGAGCATTTAGAGAAGTTGCGCTGGATGAGACGGAAATTATTTCTTGTCTATTTCTGCCTCCAGCTTCGTTGCCTGACTTAAACAAATGATCATACTTTTTGGCGAACGTGAAAATCCTTCCCTCTTTATAGTCATACTCATCACGTTTTAACTTCCTAGCCTTTCTCTCCTTGATGTCATTCTGATGTCTAGCCAGAATCTCATTAAGTATGGCATAATTTTTCTCTGTGCCCTCCTTCAGATCTAGATCTCGTATCTCTTTCTCAAGATCTGCAATCTCTCGCTGTAATTTCGAAACTTTTCTATCTGCATTCTCTATGAGTATGCGCATTAGTGTCTGTGAGTTGGACGTGAGTGCCTCTTCCCATTCTTTTAACAAATCTTCTTCCAAGTCATCGTAGGTTGGGAAGATTTGAGATCTTAGACCCCTTGGAATTCTGTTAAGGCGTATATACTGTTTAAGCGTCGCCCCATCCCACCACTTTGAGTTCTCACTTTTTTTTAATCTTTCTAGTCTAATAAATTTATCTCTCAAGCCCTCTCTGTGTTTGAGATTGCCAGTTGTCATACTGGAGCTTACAGTATTCCCTTTAGTTAGGTTATCAAAAAGTTCTTCGGCTATTTTTTCTCTGTCCATGGTTAAGCTTGATAACACGCGGAAGCTGCCTACCCTGACTCACAATATGAACCAATCAAAAAGGAAGGGGGTGTTCTTAAACACAGGGTATTAGAGGCGCTAACCTGTTCTCGTGAAAGTAAATGAAAAGAAAGTATCAGTGTGGTGCATCAGGTGAGGTAAAACACCTAAACCCTCAATAGTGGACAAAAGTCCGAATCATACAAATGATAACAGGCCCTGAGCACACACATAAAAGTTTTACAACACACAGTAAACGTTGTATGCGAAGGATGACAGGAGAAACGTTCTTCCGATATTCCTTTAATAAGGTGTGAATTCATATGCCAGCCAACACGTGTTTCGTCACTGGGTGTGTAACCCTTGACTTCTTCAGGGCTGGAATTACATGAAATGGCTGTTGTCACAAAGGGTTTGCATAAAAGGCATGGTCAACATAACATGTCTAACCAATACGTGGACATGGTAGATAGAGTGATTAAGACTCATCATTGGGTGGGAATGTGTACCACATCAAAGCAACGGAAGAGGGAAGGAAAATGAGTTACGTGACATCCAAAATGGTGTCATGCACGGCATTCAAACGTGAAATTTTGTGCTGTCGTCTGCATGCAGAATGCAATGCGCATTCAAACGGCATGTGTCCAGTAAATGTGTCAATTAATTTTCCGACCTCGGTGTGCTATAGTGAACGATAAAACATCGAAACATGAGAAAATAAATCTAATAATGTTGGTGACGTCCAATGAAAGGTGAGTGGTTGAGAAATGTAGAAGGGGTTACGATTCGTCCCAGCATTCGTGCAGTGAAATCATGATAAAAGTATATCGTAAGTACTAGAAATATCATAATTGAACGTTTAATGCCTACCTCAAACGTAAATGTAGGACTTTGGACCTATGGGTATAAAATGATAGCACAATTAGGCTATACTATTCGCACCAATATAACGTGCAAAAAGTGCTCGTTAGTGGTTGAAAACAAAATAGTGTGTCGATCATATATTCTCCTCTCACCTTACGACTGGTGATAATTCCGACCCAGCTGGTCCACAAAGTTTCATCCAAACCGTCAATAAATCCTTTCTTTATCACTATGAAGACTGTATAATGAAAGTTTCTATGAATGTACCGTTCAAACGGAAGTATACCAATTGTATGAATAAACACGAGTCTGAATATCTGTCCCAAGGAAAATTCTCACTGCTTACCTTAGAATTAAGGTGTATTAACAGCGTATAAGTAATCCCCTCGGTATATTTATTTTAATGACACGTCTTCATCATTTTGAAGTCCTGTATGCTGAAAACGCGGTGTCAATTACCGCAAATCCACTAAAAGTAAATCAGAATAAAAGGGGAACGTCACTCAACTGACCTAGTTATATCGCCAAGCAGAGTTTCAAACAAAACACCTACAGCAAGTTGCTGCATTCAGTATAAAACAAGCTTACCTGCAGGCGAGTACACCCGTGGCTTATGCTCCGGCACCGAGTAAACCGGAGAACAAGGAGTCTGAAAACGGAAGCAGTATTTAAGCTTCCGGTTCTGCTCCGTGACTAGACCGCTAACCCCTGGTACTCGAGTGAAGTGCAGAGTGAGAAATGTGAACGGCGCATGTGTGTTCTCCGCCTAGCCCACCTTCATTTTAGATAGTGTTCAATGTTAAAGCAAGCAACGGGGCTCCAAACCGGAGTTGAAAGTCACAAGCACCTATGTTTGGAATAGTAATTGTTTCGTATGATATCCATGCTCGGTAATTGAAATGGCAAAAGAATTACAATTCATACACTGTGCAAAAATGTCTAACAGAAAAACGACAACAGCTTGACATGAAATTGTCTCTGTTGTGTACAATATAAAATCACCCGAAAATTCAGGCAAACGAGACTGAGAGGTCTACACCATAAGTGATACATGTTTAACAGCACAATTTGATACGTCATACATTCCTGGGCATAAAAAGCAAACGTTCAGGCATTAAATTTGAATAGTGTACAAAATGACATCATAACCCAAATTTCTTAAAGCAACAAACAGTTAAAATGCCTTCATGTTTTTGAACATGGAAAACATAAAGCTCATGCAAGATGGTAGATGTTAACCAACAGGCTAACGCAAAGGTTAGAAAACAAAATCTAAGTCTATACAGATTGTTAATCTCCCAAGAAATAGTGCATTTCCCGATCACTATTGAAACCATGTTCATAGGTTCTAAGACGCATGATCCAAAAGGCCTCAGACCGTCTAAGACGTAGTTCTCTGTTCCCTCCCCTTGGACTCAGTGTGGTGATGTCAATCCCATAGAAGAGGAAACTTTTATGTGTGCCTTGAGAGGGACACTCCCATATATGTGTAGCCATGGGATATCTAGGATCCTGATGTTTAAGGGCTCTGACGTGTTCTCCAATCCTCTCTCTGAGTGTCCTTATAGTACTGCCCACATATTTTCCACCACATGTGCACTCAAGGATGTAAACCACGTACTTGGTATTACAGTTGATGTTATATCTAATATCATAAGTTCTGTCAGGGCCAGTGAAGCTCCTCTTGCGATCGGCGGCCCACCTGCAAATGCCACAAGAGCCGCATTTGTAGAAGCCCAGAGAGCGCAAATGAAGCCATGTTTCATTAGTAAGTGGTCTTGGATAGCTTGGACTTAGTCTAGTTCTGAGCGTCTTGCCCCTTCTGTAGGTGATTTGTGGATACCTGTTGATGTGTTGGGCTAGTGCTGTATCATTGGTCAGTAGTTTCCAGTGTTTATTCAAACTCTTGGACAGTGCCCCACTTAAGTCATTAAAATCTGTGATTAGTCTTACTGTGTTAGTATCTGTCCTGCGGATTTTATCACGTATGGTCTCTTCTCGGCATGTGTGTCTAATTCTAGTGGCAGCTTTGGTCAAATTTGCATGTGTATATCCTCTGTTCTTAAACCTAGATTGCATCGCTGAAAGGCAATTTTTAAAATCATATTCACCACTACAGTTGCGTCTGGCTCTAGTGAACTACCTATAGGGAATCGCATGGATCTGATGGGGTGGATGTGCATTATGAGCATGAAGAATAGAGTTACATGCAGTATCCTTACGGAAGATACGTGTCTGAATGGTATTTTCACTGATGAAAATTTCTATATCTAGAAAAGTGATCTTCGTTTTGCTATTGAGAAATGTGAAGCGCATGTCATAAGTGTTGGAATTTAAATAGGTACAAAAATCATCTAGTTTGTCTTGTGGACCTGCCCAAATCAAAAGACAGTCGTCAATGTATCGACCCCAGAAAAGAATTGAATCGTTGAAGCGGCTACCTTTCTCACCCCAGATCCAGTCTTCTTCTAAGCGGCCCATAAAAGGTTTGCAAAACTGGGAGAAAATTTGGAACCCATGGCTACACCTCTTTTCTGTCTATACCAGTCTTTCTCAAACAAAAAACATTGTTGCTAAGAATCAAGTCCATCATCTTAAGTAACATAGTAGTGTGTTGCCATTGTGATGCCGGTCTTTTGTTTAAAAAATGTGAGATAGCTTTCATACCTAAATCTAGTTTAATGCTTGTATACAGCGAGATCACGTCTAAAGTCACCAGTGTCATGCTGTCTTCCCAGGTGAAATCAGATAACATGTTGAGTATATGCTTGGTGTCTCGTATATAGGATGGCAGATTTTGGACCAGGGGTCTGAGAAAAAGATCTACATATTCCGCTAAACGTTCTGTAGGGCCTCCTATCCCTGATACTATTGGTCTCCCAGGGGGGAAAGGTAAGTGCTTGTGAACCTTTGGAAGTGTGTAAAGACATGGGTAATGTGGTCGGTGAACTCTCATGTATGTATATTCCTCATCGTTAATAAGGCCCTCTTCATGCCAAGTCATGAGGTTTCTATTAATCACAATAGTTAAAGGGCCAATAGGATTATGTGTGAGAAGTTCATAGCATTCTATATCCTGTAGTTGTGTCAAAATCTCATTGTTGTAATCCTCCCTGTTCATCACGACCACATTCCCCCTTTGTCGGCCTCTCTAATGATTATTCCACTGTCATTGGATAATACCTTAAGAGCACTTCTTTCTCCTGGACGGAGGTTATCCCGATGTTGTATTTTGTTCTTGATTCTCTTTTTCTCAAATTTGTCTAAATCGTCTAGTACCAATTTATAAAACATGTCTATGGTGTTGCCACTAGTAAGAATAGGTGTCCATCTAGATTTAGATTTCAAGCCACTGTCCATACTGAGATCTGTGTGTACATCCAGCTCCCTTAATAAGGTCTCCATGTGAAGTGGTGTATCTTCAGTTTCTGTCAGGGATAGAAGTATGGGTTTATACTTACCTGTAAAATAGATACATTAATGGGGTGAAGGCAATCATGGTAAAGGCATAGTAGTTGTAAAAAATAGTTGTTGTTAAAACTTTAGTGGTTTAGACTAAGTAGTGGTTAAGAAGTAGTTGTTTAGACTGTAGTTGTTCAAGTGGTAGTTGTTCCATCATACAACCGCTTAAGAGTATATGGTCAGGCTGCACTACAAACAGCATCAGAGAGGGGTCTCCGAATGATGCAGAGGGGCTCTGCTCATGCAGGGGCACCCTCTCACATAGGAACCAAGCACTCTGCCTTCAGGATTGATAAGGCCTGCCATAGGAGTGACTTATAGGTTTATATGTGTGTATCTATGAAGTGATATAGGTAGCCTATATCACAGTAAGGGGTGCATGCACCACCTTACCCAGGCTGCAGTGTGAGAAGTTGGCCTGGCATATGCTGTCCACTAATTATAGTGGGCACCTTGCACCAGTCCAAATCGACTCTTATGGTAGGTAGGTTAAAGACAACCTTATTGAAAGCTATCCTAGTGGTAGCTGTGGAGAGCAGCCTTCAGGCTAAGTCTTGAAGGAATGTAAAGCAGCTTGTTTTACCAGTCTATAATCTCTTGAGTGACCAAATGAAAGAGCACCACACCAGGTATATATTCAAAATATATGTATTTATTACTAAACACACCCCTCTAGTCTCTTTATGAGGCTAGAGTTCGAAGTACATAGGTTATAAGATCTTAAGTTACAGTAATAGCACAAATACACTTTTGGGCCCTAGGGGCGTACCAAACCATATACCAATAAAATGGTATGCGAACCACGACTGAACTAGACACTAGGCCTAGAGCCTCTAGAAGTGCTTGGACCACAAGGAACCACCCAAGGTAGTGACACAGGGGACCCACGGGAGACGCGTGCAGTGTAAATACACAACCGCGATACGCCGTTAACTTCTATGGAGAAAGTCGGGATCGGGAAAATAGAGGAAAGGGACACTTAGAAGAGGACTAGGACAAAACCCTTTGAGATCTAGGACTTTGAAGAGTCTCTACCCACGGGAGCACCGGAGTACTCGTGTTACCTCACCCAGGGAAGCCGGGTGCATAGGTGCCTTTCGGGGTCGGGTTTCGTCGTCGTTTCTTATGGCGATCTGCTGCAAAGTGCTGCTGGCGACCAGGAGAAAAGTGTCCGGGTGGATCCAAGAGTGGATCGGAGTTCTGAAGAACCTGAAAGCAGAGGGGACAGAGTCTGGGTCACTAGCCAGTGACCAGGAAGGCGATGGACAGATGCCCACCAATGTCGAGTGCTTCGGATTCGATGACAGTCGTCTTGACTCTTCAGCCACGAGGTCCAGGAGGCGTTGTCGGCGACCAGGAGCAGGATTCGGGCTGTTGCTCGATGTTTGTCGAGTGCAGAGGTGTCGGCGACCAGATTGGACCCAACAAGCCTTGGCAACGGCAAGTCTCGAGTAAGATGTAGATCGTCGATGATGCAGACCAGCAAGGTCTGGGGAACTCACCCAGCAAGGGTAAGTGAGGGCAGGCCTGGAGCACCCAGACTGCCAAGTAAAGAAAAGATTGGCCTTCGGTAAGGGCTACTAGCCAACGGGCTAGCGACCGCGAAGGAGCCTCGTGACGCCGCACGTGGAGCTGGCTTACAGGACACTCGTGGAGTGGGGGCCAGTGATCTTCGGTGCAGGTGGTGCTGGAGGCTAGGGCTACTCGGAGCCCAAAGCACGACTTCTTGGGAGACCCAGAAGATGGTGCACTTGCAAGTGTGCTAGGTGTCCAGGGGTCACGGTCTCAAGTCACCCACGATAGCCACGGGCCTCAGCTTTGCTGGGGACTCAGGGTAGCCTCGGGGAAGTCTGAGAATCCACCTCTGGTGATGCGATGACTTCGGCGTCCGACGGGAGCTTCAGTGATGCGAACCGGACAGATGCTTCTTTGGTGCCTGCCAAGCAGGGGAGTCACTCCTTGACCCCAAGGGAGATTCTTCAGTCCTCTAATCTTGTCGTAGAGCATCGAAGGTCCAGGATTCCGTGTCAGAGTTTCGTCCAGGTATAATCTAAAGTCCTAAGGACTGGGTTCCTACCTTTATTCCAAAAATAGGGGATGGACTACTCTGTGGCCCCACCTATGGGTGGGTCAGGGCAGAGGGGTGGCTACACCCCTTTCCCTTTGTCCAGTTCGCGCCAAAGCAGGGGCTGCAAGCCCCTGATCCGGTTTGAACTGGGGTATGCACAGGGACACCAAATGTGCCCCCAGTGCAGGACTTCAAAGCACCTGAAAGTGCTCCCGCCCAGCCCCAATACACATTGTCCTGTCTGGGGAGGTGGTCACACCTCCCTGGGACAGGAAACCTATTGTCCAGGCCTCCCCTGCCGGAGTTTCGTCCAGCAGCAGGAGGCCAGACTCGTGTCTGTGGCAGCAGCATCCATTTTGTGATGCCAGGGCTCTGGAAAGAAGTTACCGGACTCGTCAGAGTTAACATGCCTTTCCCTCTAGAAGGGTGGAATGCTACCCCCGCCGCCAGGATTGGCGGGGGGTAGTATTCCAAGATGTTTGACACCAAACACGACATGTTTTGGTGCAGCCATTCCATAGTTAGCATTTTACCGCGGGGATATAATGCGTTTAAGAGTATATGGTCAGGCTGCACTACAAACAGCATCAGAGATGGTCTCCGAACGCTGCAGAGGGGCCCTGCTCATGCAGGGGCACCCTCTCACATAGGAACCATGCACTCTGCCTTTAGGATTGATAAGGCCTGCCTTAGGAGTGACTTATAGGTTTATATGTGTGTATGCTTTTAGTGATATAGGTAACCTATACCACAGCAAGGGGTGCATGCACCACCTTACCCAGGCTGCAGTAGCAGACCTGTGGTGTCAGTTTGGATGGCCTACCAGAGGTGGCATAATACATGCTGCAGCCCCTGGCAGGCCTCTGAGGTACCTATGCCCTTGGTACATAGTATACCATATACTAGGGACTTACAAGGGCACTCCAGATCCCAATCAGTGATGTGCCTAAGGCACATGGAGACCCTTTTAAAGAGGAAACAGCTAGGCTGGGGTTCTGAATAGCAGGGCCCCAGCCAGACTAATGTCGAAAACCAGTGAAGTATCAGCAAAAAGTGGGGGTACCCCTGTGAAGCAGATCCTACTCTCCTACACAACCCCCCCAAACGTAGGGACATTAAACTAACCTTGCCCAGTTAAGTCTTCATGTTCTAAGTGGAAATACCTAGAGAGTCCATCTGCATTCGCATGGTTACTCCCAGGCCTATGTTCCACTGTAAAGTCCATCCCCTGTAGGGAAATGGACCACCTAAGCAGTTTGGGGTTTTCACCCTTCATTTGTTTTAGCCATAAGAGGGGCTTATGGTCTGTCTGAACCAGGAAGTGTGTACCAAACAAGTATGGCCTCAACTTCTTCAGAGCCCAGACCACAGCAAAGGCCTCCCTCTCTATGGCTGACCAACGTTTCTCTCTAGGGGTCAGCCTTCTGCTAATAAAAGCTACTGGCTGATCCTGACCTTCTTCATTCAATTGTGACAGTACAGCCCCTACCCCCAATTCAGATGCATCTGTTTGGACAATGAACTTCTTGGAGTAATCAGGACTCTGCAGAATTGGAGCAGTGCACATGGCCTGCTTGAGGTCATCAAATGCCTTTTGACAGCTAACTGTCCACTGAACCTTTTGGGCATTTTCTTAGAAGTTAAGTCATTCAAGGGTGTCACTATTGATCCATACCCCTTGACAAATCTCCTATAGTACCCAGTCAGGCCTAAGAAGGCTCTCACCTGAGTCTGGGTAGTTGGAGCAGTCCAGTCCATGATGGTCTGGATCTTGCTCTGCAAAGGTTGAACCTGGCCTCCACCCACAAGGTGGCCCAGGTACACAACCTGACTCTGCCCTATCTGGCACTTAGTGGCCTTGATAGTCAGGCCTGCTTTTGCAGGGCCTGTAAAACATTCCTGAGGTGGACCAGGTGATCCTCCCAGGTGGAGCTAAAGACAGCAATATCATCTAGATAAGCTGCACTATAGGCCTCCAGTCCTGTGAGAACTGTGTTCACCAACCTCTGGAAAGTGGCAGGTGCATTTTTCAGACCAAAGGGCATCACCACAAATTGATAATGCCCACTAGGGGTTGAAAATGCTGTTTTGGGCTTTGCAGCATCAGCTAGTCTGATCTGCCAGTAGCCAGCTGTTAGGTCAAATGTGCTGGAGATATTTGGCAGAGGCCAAAGTATCTATGAGCTCATCTGCCCTGGGTATTGGATGGGCATCAGTCCTAGTGACTGCATTGAGGCCCCTGTAGTCTACACAAAACCTCATCTCTCTTTTCCCACCACTGGTGTGAGGTTTAGGTACTAGGACTACTGGACTAGCCCAAGGGCTATCTGAGGGCTCAATCACTCCCAATTCCAACATCTTCTGGACTTCAGTCCTGATACAGTCCCTGACATGGTCAGGTTGCCTATAAATCTTGTTTTTAATAGGCAGACTGTCCCCAGTGTCCACTTCATGAGTGCACCAGGTGGTCTGACTGGGTGTCAGAGAAAACATATGTCTAAACTGATTGAGGACTTGCCTGCAATCAGTTTGTTGCTGGGTAGTGAGGCTGCCTGCCAAGGCTACACCATCAACTGACCCATCGTCAGGGTTCTGTGAGAGCAGGTCAGGGAGTGGGTCACTCTCTTCCTCCTGCCCTTCATCAGTAGCCATGAGCAAGCCCATGTCTGCCCTGTCCACATATGGCTTAAGTCTGTTGACATGGAGAACCCTGTGGGGACTCCTGGGTGTTCCCAGGTCTACTAAGTAAGTGACCTCACCCTTCTGCTCAACAATAGTGTGGGGTCCACTCCATTTGTCTTGGAGAGCTGCTGGGGCCACTGGCTCCAACACCCACACCTTCTGTCCTGGCTGGTAAACAGTTAGGACAGCCTTTTGGTCATGCCAGGCCTTTTGAAGTTCCTGGCTAGCCTCAAGGTTTTTGGTTGCCTTTTTCATGTACTCAGCCATCCTGGAGCGGAGACCAAGTACACAGTCCACTATATCTTGCTTTGGGGGCTTGAGAGGTAACTCCCATCCTTCCTTCACCAAGCACAGTAGACCCTCACAGGGTGGCCAAACAGAAGTTCAAAAGGGCTGTAACCAACCCCCTTCTGAGGCACCTCCCTATATGCGAATAAAAGGCAGGGCAAGAGTATGTCCCATCTACGCCTAAGCTTTTCTGGGAGCCCTTTAATCATGCCCTTCAAGGTTTTGTTGAATCTCTCAACTAAACCATTGCATTGTGGGTGATAGGGTGTGGTGAACTTATAAGTAACTCCACACTCCTTCCACATTGCTTTTAAGTACCCAGACATGAAGTTTGCACCCCTGTCTGATACCACCTCCTTAGGAAAGCCCACTCTTGAGAAAATTCCCAGGAGGGCCCTTGCCACCACAGGTGCTGTAGTGGTCCTAAGGGGTATAGCCTCTGGGTACCTGGTGGCATGATCCACTACCACCAGTATAAATCTGTGCCCAGATGCTGTTTGGGGATCCATGGGACCAACAATGTCAATCCCTACCCTCTCAAAGGGCACCCCCACCACAGGTAGTGGTATCAGGGGGCCTTTGTAGTGCCACCTGCTTTGCCACTGGCTTGGCAGGTTACACAGGAGCGACAAAACCCCTTGCTGTCTTCAGACATGTGGGGCCAGTGAAAGTGAGGGACAATTCTGTCCCAAGTCTTGTTCTGGCCCAGGTGTCCTGCTAAGGGAATATCATGGGCTAGGGTCAATAGGAAGCCCCTGAACTTCAAAGGTATTACCAACCTCCTGGTAGCACCAGGCTTGGGGTCTCTACTCTCTGAGTACAGGAGTCCATCATCCCAATACACTGTATGGGGACCACTAGCTTTCCCAGCAGCCTCAGCAGCAGCTTGCTGTCTGAGGGGTTCAAGGGAGGGGCAGCTCTGCTGCTCCTGGCTCAGATCTGCCCTAGAAGGTCCCCCTGTCCCCAAGAACTCAACCTGGTCAGGCTCAAGTTCCTCTGGGACAGTTCCTTCTTCAGGGCTGAGATCATCCCCCTCAAGGGACTGATCTTCCTCCTGAGCCAAGGGGAAAGGCACTGCCTTAACCCTACTACTCCTCCTCTTGGAAGGCACTTGGTCCATTCTTCCAGAATCCAAGGCCTGTTCAGTTTTAGACAGTTTAGCTTGTGACCTGGTCACAGCAAACACATCTGCAGGGATCCCCAGCATTTCTGCATGGGTCCTGAGCTCCACTTCTGCCCAAGCAGAAGTCTCTAAGTCATTGCCAAGCAAGCATTCGACTGGTAGGTTTGCACTTACCACAACCTTCTTAAGGCCAGTTACCCCTCCCCAGGAGAAGTTAACAACTGCCAGAGTATGGTCTGTTCTGACATTGCTAGCATTGGTCACTTGGTACATTTCACCAAGTATAACTTGCCCAGGTAGCACAAGGTCTTGTGTCACCATTGTGACACTTGCCCCTGTGTCCCTAAATGCCAAAGCCTCTCGTCCATTGATTAAAGGCTGTTGTCTGTACTTGCCCAGATTACTGGGACTCACA
Organism: Calotriton arnoldi; assembly: GCA_963921515.1. Taxonomy (NCBI): domain Eukaryota; kingdom Metazoa; phylum Chordata; class Amphibia; order Caudata; family Salamandridae; genus Calotriton; species Calotriton arnoldi. The sequence continues at coordinate 210,328 of CAWUFW010018595.1, forward strand.
GTGGAGGTCACATCCATGCCTCCATCACAGACTAACACAGCCTGAGTCAGTTCCCTGACTAAGTCAGAGCCCAACTCAGTTCCCAGGGTGAACCCTACTAAACCCTTTGCTGGAGCACTTCCACCAACTGTACTAGGGGGAACAGGTGCCTTAGGGGCATTGGTGGATGCTTGACTGGAGTCTTTGGACTTGGTGCAATCACTGGTCCAGTGGGTCTTTTGCTTACAGACCTTGCACCATGGTTTTCTTTGGCCTTTACCCTTGGTAGACTGGGAATCCCCACCAGAAGAAGATTTTTGGGGGCCTGATGAAGACTTTTGATCTTTACCCTTCTCCCCACCCTTGTCAGAGTTCTTAGCATCTTGCTTCTTGGTTTCCCCACCTTGGTTCTGTACCTTCTGCTTCACCCTGGTTCTGACCCATTTGTCTGCCTTCTTTCCCAATTCTTGGGGAGAGGTCAGATCAGAGTCAACCAGGTACTGATGCAACAGCTGGTTTTGACAGTTATTAAGAATCTGCTCCCTCATTATCAGATTATACAATCCTGAGAAGTCACACACCTTACTGCCCATCAACCAGCCTTCCAGAGCCTTGGCAGAACAATCCACATAGTCTACCCAGTCTTGAGTCTGTGCTTTTTGGGTGTCTCTGAACTTCAACCTGTACTGTTCAGTGGTTAGGCCAAACCCATCAATAAGAGCACTCTTCAAGACCTTGTAATTGTCAGCATCCTCCTCTCTAACAGTGAGGAGCTTGTCTCTACCTTTGTCAGCAAAGGAGAGCCACAAGATTGCTGCCCACTGCTCCTGAGGGACCTTCTGTACTTTACAGGCCCTCTCTAAAGCAGTTATCCATTTGTGGATATCATCCCCACTCTGGTAGGGAGGGACAATCTTGCTCAGGTTCCTATGGTCATAGGACCTTTCCCTATCTCTAGGGACATGGCTGCCACCATGGGACTCTAGTCCCAACTTTCTTCTCTCTCTAAGGAGATCTAGGGATTCTCTATCTAAAGCCAATTGCTTCTTCCTGATCTCTAGTTGAGTTTCCTCATACTGGACCAGTCTCTTTCTTCTCTCATGAGAGGATTCCCTCCTGTGAGAAGAAACAGAGCTCCCTATTGAGGTGCCAGAGTGGTTAGACTCCTGAGAAGGAGACCTAGACTTTCTGAGCACACTCATAATCCTTCCTGGGGGACAAAGGTGTGGTTCTCTAGATCCTCATCTTCATCTTCCCCAGAAGGGATTGGGTTTTCCAGGTCAGGGTCATTGTCACCCTCCTGGTCAGTTTCAGAGGGGGGCTGGGGGTAGTAGTACCCCTGGCCCCTTCCTCATCTGCTGGCCCACCCTCTGCTCCTACCCCTTCAGTCTCTGAGGACTTACTAAGATCATAAGCCACCAACATCTCCTGGAGGTGTTGGGTGGTGGGACTTTGGCCTGTCCTTAATTTCCTCACGTTACACAAAGCTCTCAGTTCCAAGAATGGGAGTGTGTCATACTTGGAGGGGGAAGCTCAATGGCTTCCTGCAGGGCATCTCTAGATCCTGCTTTTAAAGACATTACTAGTGTGGTGTGGTGTATGCACTACCTACTCTAGTGTGGCCTACTAAACTCTCTTGAGTTGTAGAAAGGGTTGTGCTATCCCTTAACACACAACTCTAAGTTCAGTAGAACTTACTGATATTCTAAGCTTAAATTATATGTACCTTAGGTACCTTTAGTGGTTTTCAGTTGATCAATTCAATTGAGATTATCTGGTAAAACAATAGCAAGCTGGAATCCCACACGCTGCACACCAATGTGAGAAGTTGGCCTGGCATATGCTGTCCACTAATTATAGTGGGCACCTTGCACCAGTCCAAATCGACTCTTATGGTAGGTAGGTTAAAGACAACCTTATTGAAAGCTATCCTAGTGGTAGCTGTGGAGAGCAGCCTTCAGGCTAAGTCTTGAAGGAATGTAAAGCAGCTTGTTTTACCAGTCTATAATCTCTTGAGTGACCAAATGAAAGAGCACCACACCAGGTATATATTCAAAATATATGTATTTATTACTAAACACACCCCTCTAGTCTCTTTATGAGGCTAGAGTTCGAAGTACATAGGTTATAAGATCTTAAGTCACAGTAATAGCACAAATACACGTTTGGGCCCTAGGGGCGTACCAAACCATATACCAATAAAATGGTATGCGAACCACGACTGAACTAGACACTAGGCCTAGAGCCTCTAGAAGTGCTTGGACCACAAGGAACCACCCAAGGTAGTGACACAGGGGACCCACGGGAGACGCGTGCAGTGTAAATACACAACCGCGATACGCCGTTAACTTCTATGGAGAAAGTCGGGATTGGGAAAATAGAGGAAAGGGACACTTAGAAGAGGACTAGGACAAAACCCTTTGAGATCTAGGACTTTGAAGAGTCTCTACCCACGGGAGCACCGGAGTACTCGTGTTACCTCACCCAGGGAAGCCGGGTGCATAGGTGCCTTTCGGGGTCGGGTTTCGTCGTCGTTTCTTATGGCGACCTGCTGCAAAGTGCTGCTGGCGACCAGGAGAAAAGTGTCCGGGTGGATCCAAGAGTGGATCGGAGTTCTGAAGAACCTGAAAGCAGAGGGGACAGAGTCTGGGTCACTAGCCAGTGACCAGGAAGGCGATGGACAGATGCCCACCGATGTCGAGTGCTTCGGATTCGATGACGGTCGTCTTGACTCTTCAGCCACGAGGTCCAGGAGGCGTTGTCGGCGACCAGGAGCAGGATTCGGGCTGTTGCTCGATGTCTGTCGAGTGCAGAGGTGTCGGCGACCAGATTGGACCCAACAAGCCTTGGCAACGGCAAGTCTCGAGTAAGATGTAGATCGTCGATGATACAGACCAGCAAGGTCTGGGGAACTCACCCAGCAAGGGTAAGTGAGGGCAGGCCTGGAGCACCCAGACTGCCAAGTAAAGAAAAGATTGGCCTTCGGTAAGGTCTACTAGCCAACGGGCTAGCGACCGCGAAGGAGCCTCGTGACGCCGCACGTGGAGCTGGCTTACAGGACACTCGTGGAGTGGGGGCCAGTGATCTTCGGTGCAGGTGGTGCTGGAGGCTAGGGCTACTCGGAGCCCAAAGCACGACTTCTTGGGAGACCCAGAAGATGGTGCACTTGCAAGTGTGCTCGGTGTCCAGGGGTCACGGTCTCAAGTCACCCACGATAGCCACGGGCCTCAGCTTTGCTGGGGACTCAGGGTAGCCTCGGGAAGTCTGAGAATCCACCTCTGGTGATGCGATGACTTCGGCGTCCGACGGGAGCTTCAGTGATGCGAACTGGACAGATGCTTCTTTGGTGCCTGCCAAGCAGGGGAGTCACTCCTTGACCCCAAGGGAGATTCTTCAGTCCTCTAATCTTGTCGTAGAGCGTCGAAGGTCCAGGATTCCGTGTCAGAGTTTCGTCCAGGTATAATCTCAAGTCCTAAGGACTGGGTTCCTACCTTTATTCCAAAAATAGGGGATGGACTACTCTGTGGCCCCACCTATGGGTGGGTCAGGGCAGAGGGGTGGCTACACCCCTTTCCCTTTGTCCAGTTCGCGCCAAAGCAGGGGCTGCAAGCCCCTGATCCGGTTTGAACTGGGGTATGCACAGGGACACCAAATGTGCCCCCAGTGCAGGACTTCAAAGCACCTGAAAGTGCTCCCGCCCAGCCCCAATACACATTGTCCTGTCTGGGGAGGTGGTCACACCTCCCTGGGACAGGAAACCTATTGTCCAGGCCTCCCTGCCGGAGTTTCGTCCAGCAGCAGGAGGCCAGACTCGTGCCTGTGGCAGCAGCATCCATTTTGTGATGCCAGGGCTCTGGAAAGAAGTTACCGGACTCGTCAGAGTTAACATGCCTTTCCCTCTAGAAGGGTGGAATGCTACCCCCGCCGCCAGGATTGGCGGGGGGTAGTATTCCAAGATGTTTGACACCAAACACGACATTTTTGGTGCAGCCATTCCATAGTTAGCATTTTACCGCGAGGATATAATGCGTTTAAGAGTATATGGTCAGGCTGCACTACAAACAGCATCAGAGATGGTCTCCGAACGCTGCAGAGGGGCCCTGCTCATGCAGGGGCACCCTCTCACATAGGAACCATGCACTCTGCCTTTAGGATTGATAAGGCCAGCCTTAGGAGTGACTTATAGGTTTATATGTGTGTATGCTTTTAGTGATATAGGTAACCTATACCACAGCAAGGGGTGCATGCACCACCTTACCCAGGCTGCAGTAGCAGACCTGTGGTGTCAGTTTGGATGGCCTACCAGAGGTGGCATAATACATGCTGCAGCCCCTGGCAGGCCTCTGAGGTACCTATGCCCTTGGTACATAGTATACCATATACTAGGGACTTACAAGGGCACTCCAGATCCCAATCAGTGATGTGCCTAAGGCACATGGAGACCCTTTTAAAGAGGAAACAGCTAGGCTGGGGTTCTGAATAGCAGGGCCCCAGCCAGACTAATGTCGAAAACCAGTGAAGTATCAGCAAAAAGTGGGGGTACCCCTGTGAAGCAGATCCTACTCTCCTACATGCAGTAGCAGACCTGTGGTGTCAGATTTAGTCTGCTTCCCAGGGGTGGCATAATACATGCTTCAGCCCCTGGTAGGCCTGTGAAGTACCTATGCCCTTGGTACCTAAGGTACCATATACTAGGGACTCATAAGGTACCACAGTATCCAATCACTAGTGCACCTAGAGTGCACCCCAAGTCGTTTAGAGAGAACAGAGAGGCTGGGGCCCTGATTGGCAGGGTCCCAGCCAGACTATAGCCAGAAACCAGTGTAAACATCAGAAAAAAGTGGGGGCAACATAAGAGGCAGATCCTACTCTCCTACACAACCCCCCCAAACGTAGGGACACTAAACTAACCTTGACCAGTTGAGTCTTCGTGCTCTAAGTGGAAATACCTTGAGAGTCCATCTGCATTGGCATGTTGGGTCCCAGGCCTATGTTCCACTGTATAGTCCATCCCCTGTAGGGAAATGGACCACCTCAAAAGTTTTGGGTTTTCACCTTTCATCTGTTTAAGCCATAGGAGGGGCTTGTGGTCAGTCTGAACTATGAAGTGAGTGCCAAACAAGTATGGCCTCAGCTTCTTCAGGGCCCACACCACAGCAAAGGCCTCCTCTCTATAGCTGACCAACGTTTCTCTCTAGGGGTCAGCCTCCTGCTAATAAAAGCTACTGGCTGGTCTTGACCTTCATCATTCAGTTG